>OU744316.1:65955036-66069819 GCA_916610145.1 Eristalis arbustorum
GCAGAAGCTGAATGGATGAAGAGGAACAAGAAAATACTCATCACCTTCTCCTATAGTGCTCTTGCCAGTCGTAGGTTCCTGCATCTAGGAGCCTACTACTTCAGCGGCCGTAACGAGCTAAACAGTGCCAGCATTGGCCAACTAAATCGCTTCATTAGCAGCACCAACTGGTTCCAGTGTTAGGAGAATTCAATCCGCGTGGTATCACAATGGGCCTAACCTGGCGTAAGTGTGACTGCTCTTTAGCAGTCAGCCACTACAACCTAACCTACCATATGCCCTTTTATAATAACTATAGTAACGCCGGCGCTGCTGTGTCTCGTTCGCTTGCAACACAATAGCATAAACCCATGTACTTCCTAATGGCGTTCGATTATTTCCCACAGATGGCGCTTTAGAGGTGGTTTGTGTCCACGTCACAATATAATGTGGGTGGTGCTAAGGCCAGTAGAGGACCTGGGCGTAGTTTCTCAGCAACCACATCGGCACGGGCATTGATGTATCATATATGTATATATCCTTGTACATATGTATATATTCAATGCCTATGCATCAAAAATGAAAGAAAATTATGAAAAAATGAAACAAGATGTATAATCAATCAGATTTTACACTTCCCTTCCTTGCCATTCGTTCTTCTCCGATTATAGTTTGTTTCCGATTCATTACTGCTCAGACATAATTGAAACATTTTTTGTATTTACATATATTTTCACAAAGCGCTTACTTACATACTTACTCGTCGGGCGGGCTACCCATAAGCAATTTTCCGACAAAGAGCTGTTTGCTACCTTACATCTTGGGCACGCTGCTTCCAGTCATCAAGCAAGCTGTCTTACATCCGCGATGACTTCATCTATATCGCAGGTTCGGTCTTCCTCTCCTTCTCGAACTAGGAGGCTCGTTTTTGTCCACGCACTCGATGTGGTCGTGGAGTGTTGTCGACGGATTTTTGATTTCGAACTACATACACATCCTGATACGGCTGGTAGAGTTCGCGGTTGTGTCTTCTCCTCCATTCACCTTCCTTGCAGACTGGACCAAAAATCCGACGTTGAATTTTTTTTTCCAAGAACAAGCTTTGCAATTTTGCTTATCGCCCAGCTTGCAGTTCCATTAAGCAGAACCGGCAAAATAAGAGTCTTGTAGAGCACGATTTTGGTCCTTCAAGTCAAGAATTTAGAGCAAAGATGTTTTGATAAACCGAAGTGGCATCGTTGGCTAAGGGCGATTCTACGTCGGATCTCCATTACGATGTCATTCGTGGAGTTTACGTTTGCCCCGAGGTAGACAAACTCCTTTAATACCTCGAAATTGTAGCTGTCGATTGAGATATTCTGTCCAGGGTGACGTTTCGTTTCTTTTTCGACAGAATCTATTTAGTGTTTACCTTTTCGCCCCTCACCTCTCTTAAATGCACGTTGGAACGTGCCACGATGTTAATGTCATCTGCATATCCCAACAGTTGGACTGATTTATAGAAGATAGTGCCTGGGGTGCCGTGGCGTTGTGGGTATGTGCGTCGACCCCAACCTCGACGTCGCAGGTTCGAATCCAGCTCTGAGCGACAAAAATAAGTTTCACGACCCCACCTCTTTCGAGTCACTGACAATGCTCAAGGAGTATTTCCTGTCTAGAAAAAGCTTCTCAAACTTGGCCGTTCGGAGTCGGCATAAAACTGTAGGTCCCTTCCACTCGTGAAAGAACAATAGCACGCACAACACTAGTGGATGCTGAGAAGCTAGGCCCTGGCCCTCTATGGGCTGTAGCGTCACCTATATATATTATAGTGCCTTTCCGCCGCACTATCTTCTCTAGTACCTAATTGAAGAAATCAAATGACAGCGCATGTCCCTCCTGAAATCGGGCTCTGTAAGATTATCACTTTTCAGTGGGCGGGTTGTTAGCCCTCCGCACAACCGCATGGCATTCGCTGCATGCATTGGTTCACCTCACAACGGTGGTTGTGACATCTCTCCAGGGGGCGCCACTTCATGTTAACTTGGTCTATACATCGTTTATTGTTGGCGTCCAAGTTGAGAGCCGTCAACAACTTTGCCCCGTGATCGCAGACTCTACATCCCCCACAAAACGCTTACACTCAACAAAACTTTAAAATTAAATTAAAACTTGTAGATATAAGCAAAAGGGGAGCGGTTTGTAGATTCTCAATTGTCTGATTTTGATGATCCAGCTAATAACTTCCTGAATTGTATGGCATCATGAACGATTGTCTGATTTTTAAAGCAAGAACGGGTCAACCTACAAAACCCCATGTTTCTCTATATCTCACAAGTGTCGCAAGAATCAAAACTTTATTTGGAATGTGCACTTCAATTGTTTTCTGTTTTCTCGATGACCCAAGTTACCTGTGGCACATGGTACACTCTGGCAATATGTCCAGCATCACGTTTATCGGACATATCTCAAGAGAATGCGAAACTGTTAAATGCACTATTTCGAGGAGTGGCACAACATTCACCTGCGCATCTAACAAACTGACGTCAGTATAAACTCCTCACATCAATCAAATCACCCACATGGCCCAGGGCCCAGAAGGCACGCCAAGCGAAGGGACGTCTTACGGCAAAGGTCCATGCAATTCATTCATCACATCCGGTCTCATAATCCTAAGTGAGGGGTGCACGTACACGCGTTTCAGGAACAAAGTTTTTAAATTTCAACGTAACAACATGAAAACTTCCCGGAACACAGCTAAGCCCCGTAAGCTCTTAAACATTATAAGACTACACCTGCCATCGTGCACACTGGATAACAATTATCAAATGAGAACAGGGCGTTACTTCTGGTTGTACATTAAATTTCGTTTTTGGTGCGAGAAGAAGGAAAAAAAATCAGGAAAGCATAAAACTAACGAAAGAGATGTAGAGAATAGTTTTCTGGAAGTCCTTGGCACCTCAACGTTCCGGTGCGGGAGTGGCGTGAGTGGCTCAGCAAACAGACAAACAAGAACCACTGTGACGAGTAAACAAGCGTCAGCGGATGCATACATTCATCCAGCATAAATGAATAGGTTTGCTAGGGCCGCACTTTCGTCCTCGTCCTCGCATGGCACATACTTTTCACTTTTTCTATTGTCTGTGCACACCAGTCCTTCGGGAATGCGCCTGCGAGGGACGAGGAGGGTGTCGAAAGTGAAAATGCATGGAATTAAGAACCTGGCTTATCCGGATTAAAACACCTCATAATTTCTATCTGCTCTGCGAAAGAGTTAAGTGCTTGTCGGAAGTGAATATAAACGTTGGAAATGTTGCTTTTATGCTTCTCACTCCAGGCTACATCTGCGTCGTTCATCCTGACTGGCACCTACGTTGGAGCGCACACACACATGGGCGGGGCTGTTGCCATAAGCCGCTGACTTGCGTAACAAGAGAAGTTGCATTCTTTCTGGTTTTGAAGGAGTACACTAGTCGGTGACACATTTTCATGTGGAGCAATGAAGGAAAGCTTTCCATGAAGACGCCGGTCTTGGGGGTACTTGAACAGCAGGAAGAAAAATACCAGAAGGACTCTTAATTTTTACCTCGATTCTCGTGTGGGTATGTACCTACAGATGGGGGGGGTGACGGTCTTGCTGATGGCCGGAGTAAACTTAAAAGTAAGTGCAAGTTAAATACGCTACACTTTTGGGGCGACCAAGTAAAGAGCTGTGACGTTTTCGGCTTTGAGTTGTTGCACACTGGTGATGTGAGAGAGGTTGGATTCGTTGTCCACTTCAAGTAAACAAAAGCGCTTTATTTCACAGCAAATGCAAAAAATTTATAATCAATAATTAAAATAAATGATTTTGTAATTCATGGAATGACTAGAGAGCTGACTAGCGTATTTGCGAGCCAACGGATCATGTGAGAAAGAAAGAAAATTTAATATGCAAGTCATATTTTTCGTTCCATGTATATTCCTCCTGGTTGGTACTACGATATGTGACAGGGTTTTGCTTTGTTGTTACTTATCTCCAAGAACACACTCTAAACAATTATATTTTTTCTTAATTTCTGAGTTTCAGTTTGCTTGGATTTTACACAAAAATACTCAAAGCAATTTTGCAGTACATGTGGGTATAGCATATATATATATATGGGTGGCGCTACAGCCCATAGAAGGCCAGGGCCTAGCTTCTCAGTAACCACTCATGTTGTGCCTGCTATTGTTCTCACACGAGTGGAAGGGACCTACAGTTCTATGCCGACTCCGAATGGCCAAGTTTGAGAAGCTTTTTCTAGACAGAAGTACTCTTTGAGCATTGTCAGTGACTCGAAAGAGGTGGGGCCGTGAAAATTATTTCTGCCGCTCAGAGCTGGAATCGAACATACGACGCACGTACCCACAACGCCACGGGCCACGGGTACAGGATATAAAGGGTGATATTTTAGCTATTATCTTTCTGGCAAAACTGGTTTGAACAGCTGACTCACGTTTCCTGTTTTGTTTCACTGTCAAAGATCTTCAGTTTGGTCTATAATTTAACCATGAATCGTCTTACAAACGAACAACGCTTGCAAATAATTGAATTTCATTATCAAAATGCGTGCTCTGTTAAGAAATTTCATCGCGCACTTCTTCCATTTTATGGATTTGGATTTTTTGACTCAATGGGTACGTAAATAAGCAGAATTGTCGATTTTGGGGTGAATATCAGCCAGAAGCATTGCAAGAGCTACCAATGTATCCAGAAAATTTCACAGTTTCGTGCGGTTTACGGGCTGGTGGCATCATTGGACCGTACTTCTTCAAAGATGATGCAAATCGTAACGTAACTGTTAATAGTGAGAGCTACCGTGAGATGATATCCAACATTTTTTTGTCCAAAATGCAAGAGCTTGACTTGCATGATATGTGGTTTCAACAAGACGGTGCCACATGCCACACAGCACGCGCAACAGTGGACTTATTGAGAGGCGAGTTCGGTGAACATTTTATTTCACGTTCTGGACCGGTTACTTGGCCGCCTAGATCGTTCGATTTAACGCCTTTAGGCTATTTTTCGTGGCGCTATGTTAAAGCTCATGTCTATACAGACAAGCCCGCTTCAATTGACGCATTGGAAGACAACATTGAAGCATTTATTCGTGAGATACCGGCCGAAATGTTGGAAATGGAGTATGCCAAAATTGGACTAAGCGGATGGTCCATTTGAGGCGTAGTCATTGTCAGCATTTGCATGAAATAATCTTCAAACATTAAATTATGTGGACCGTACTATCGATTCAAATAAAGATTTCATGTATTTTTCTTCATTTTATGTGTTTTTTTTTAAAAAAAAGTTCCTATAGCTTTTAAAAAAATCACCCTTTACATCAATTAAAACAGTTTTCAAGGTTTTGTTGTACTCTACCTTGTCATATTGGCATTTTATGGGCATAATCTACGCACAATATCCTCAACCATAGCCGATCGATATTTTCCCCATACTTCTCTATGTGAGATGGAGTTATTTCACTGGAGTTGCCAACGAAATTGCAAGTACTCTAAAACTGAAAATCACGATCATGCGTGTTCCACAGGCTGCAGGATACCTAAATGAGAAGTCAGTTGCGCCACTAGGATTGTGTATGTCCATCGAAGCTGCACTGCCTGCATTCATAAAAATAAGGTTAGAACATCCTCAGAGCACTGGAGGAGGCCTACAGCTTCTAAAGGTTAGACAGATAAGTTTCAGTACTTCTTAGTTCTTTCATAGCTTTCTGTGCACCTGGTTCACAAGCAACAACGTCTTTTACTTTTTTAGTCATTGAACAGACAAAATCATATTTTTTCATCGTGTTTAAAATGTCGAATTTTGTACCAGAAAGTGATGATTTGCGGAAAGCATTAATTTTTTGTTTTCATTTGAAGAAAAGTGCTGCAGAGTCGCATCGAATGTTTGTCGAGGCATATGGTGATCATGCTCTATTAGAAGCAGCATGCTAAAGATGGTTTCATCATCTTCAATATCAATTACAAGCGATATTGGATGGAGATGGCACTTTGAGTCAAAAGCAAATGGCAGCAATGTTTATTGTTGCACAACAAACAATTTCTGACCGTTTAAAAGCTATGGAAAAGATCCAAAGTATGGAAAATGGGTGTCACATGAATTGAATGAAAGACAGATGGAAAACCGGAAAAAACACTTGTGAAATTTTGCTTCAAAGACACGTAAGAAAATCGGTTTTGCATCGGATTGTTACTGGCGATGAAAAATGGATTTATTTTAAGAATCCTAACCGGAAAAAGTTATGGGTTAATCCGAAACAACCATCAACATCGACTGCAAGACCAGATCGGTTCGACAAGAAGACAAATCTGTGTGTTAGGTGGGACCAGAAAGGTGTGGTGTACCACGAGCTCCTAAAACCTGGTGAAACCGTTAATACTGATCGCTACCGACAACAAATGAACAATTTGAACCATGCATTGATCGAGAAACGACCAGAATTGGCCAGAAGACACGGCAAGGTAATTCTGCTCCTTGACAATGCACCTGCACACAAAGCAAAGCCGGTTCAGGATACAATCAAAACACTTGGCGGGGAGCAGCTACCCCACCCGCCTTATTCACCAGACTTGGCTCCTTCCGACTACCATTTGCTTTCATCGATGGGACACGCATTGGCTAAACAGCACTTCGATTCCTACGAAGAAGTTGAAAATTGGGTGTCTGATTGGTTTGCTTTAAAAGACGAACAATTTTAGAGGCGTGGTATTCACAAATTGCCAGAGAGGGGGTCAAAATGTGTAGACAACAATGGTCAATACTTTGAATACAATGTTTTTACTTTCCCATTAATAATTAGTGTTTTATTAAAAAAACAACGCTCATGTCATACCGGCATACCTTTTCCTTTCTGTCAGGCTCAGAGGCAAATACTCTTCATGTCGTGGTCACTTGCTTTTCTTTATCCAGGCAATCAATTTGACGTGACATTGGACGATTAGATTAATGTCGTTTTACAATCCTCACATATCCGCTTCATGAGTCTCGCAAACTTTGATAGGGACCACATTCTGGAGCCCATGTCTGTCTAATTGGCAGTCACTTATACACCCTATTTTGCTAGGGAGGACATAGCGTTCAATGTGGAAATGATAAAATTGTTTTATCAACACGGGCGTTCTATACTGGCAACGTTCTTTCGTCTCTTTGTGCTACATCATGCCTCTACTTTCCAGAGACCATTACACATTAGAACAGTGGGAGTGATACCAATTCGCCAGCGATGATCGTGAAAGGTTCAATTAAGACGGTGCTGGGCCCACCAGCCAGTCACTTTACGTCTAGAAGGGATAGCTCATGTAATCTTCAAGAGAAAACTTTTGCCCACATATCAATGTCTCGCATAGATTCAGGCGTTAGAAAATCACATTAGTCCCAAGTCACTCCATGTATCATTAGGTGAGCACCACATCAATGATTTATTCGTCTGGTAACCCTTCTCACGTCTAAGCGGACAGGTCTGAGAGTTATACGAATTCTACTTGCATTATCGATCGAAAGTCTGTTTCCATTCAAATATGATTTTCGACCCATCCATGAATTTGAATAAGAAAATCACCAAAAAGGCAGACACATACATACCCACATTCCGTCATAACCCACGACGCGCCGCCATCCAGTGGCAGCGGTTCGATTCTCTGGAGAGTTTTCATTTCGCAAATGGATGGAAGGCAATCGGATTAATTTACATATTTACGAGTACTTATCCATTTAGGAGATTTACCTGCGTCTTTATTCGAGAATGAATGACTGTTGTAACGTCCATAAATAGTCGGCAGAAGGAATTCATATTTCTTTGCCGTGCAAGTGGGTCGCCTGGTCATGCGGCTGGGTCAGAAAGGTCAAATGGTTCGAGGGCGACTGACTAGAGGGTGGCTGTGAAATAATGATCTCTTCGGAGTCTTGACTTGTGAGTCGTTGGAGTTCTGCGTTGGAGGTAGGTCTTCGAATCGTCGCTCTTGTGGAATGAAGACGAATACGTGTATGCCCTGGGGGAAGGATTTTTCCTTATTATTCCCCCTAAATAGGCTTAGAGACGATCCGAATCTTATAAATGATGGTGGAATGCGGATATAAGCGACAAGCCTGACCGAAATCTGGTAGAGCATTGCTTTTAGCATTGATTTATGAAGGAGAAGGCACTTAATCGACCGTGGCTTCGTGCCTGAGGAATTTAGAGGACCCCTCACAATTAATTGCTTTTAGTCGCAAGATGATTTAAGTTGGCGGAAATATGGAATATCGTTCAGAACTCTTTCTTGACACAGTAGGCAGGACTCTATATTACCAACACCCGAACCTGGAGGGCCGGGTCCTGGTTTAGACCCAGGATCGCTGCATACATTGGTTCACCTCTAAGCGGCTGCAATAGAGGTTATCCAGAGGGCGCCGCGAGGAGGCTGTATGTCAACTTGACCCGTGCATTTACAGGGATCGTTGCTGGCATCTTGCCAAGTTGAGAGCAATCAATAACTTTGCCCTGGATGCACAGGCCCATGCCCTCCATATCCGATATTCAGGCCGCCATAAAATCGCTGGACAATGTCACAATTTACTCAGAAACATCGCTTAATTGCAGACTGTCTCTTAACGAGATGACTGAGCATTTTATGATTCACATCATGTGGGTGCCGGGACACTGTGACATACCAGGAAACTGCAAAGTTGATGAGCTCGCCAGATGTCGTACAACCTCATCCCTATCAAAAGCAGGTGTACCAACTTCCATGCCGATCGCTACAGCCTATCATCTTTTAAAGATTCATACAATTAAAACCACCAATGGCAAATGGATTGAAGGCACCACCTGCCTTAAAACAAAAGAAATCTGGCCATCACTCAACCTAAAACGGTCACTCAGTCTACTTCGACTCAGCAAGTACTCATTAAGGACCGTCGTTGAAGTCGTAACCGGGCACTGCGTAATTGGCTCTCATGCTCGCAGGATGGGTTCCCCTTATAATGTTTTTCCAGAAGCTGCATGGATCAAGAGGAGGAAGAAAATACACTCATCATCTACTCTGCTTTTGCATCGCTCTGGCTAGTCTATTTCAGCGGCCGCAATGACTGGTTCCAGTGTTAGGAGAAGTAAAACCGCGTAATATCACAATGGGCCTACTCTGGCCTAAGTGTGACTGCCCTTAGCAGTCAGCCACTATAACCTAAGGTAATCTAAGACATATCGAGAAATAAGGAGAAAGAAGATGAAAAAGAAGCATGTTAATGAATTCAGTTAATTGAACTCAAATTGTTGAAGGTGTGGATCACGAATTATTTCAATTAAATTATTTACAGGACTACTCGCAGTTGACCAGCGCTATTTTAAATTCATTTTTGAAAGAGTCAGTGAAGCAAATTACTAAATATGATGACGAGTTGAGCGAAGCATCAACATTGACCCGGATTAATAAAGTTGTCAATGCGTTTAATGCGACTATTCGATGTGACATAACATTTCAATTGACTTCATACAAATGATTGAACACTTAACGTGATAAATTGTGGTGTTGTGGTGAATTATCCAACCGCATTTTGTTTTTTAATTCAATAGATTGGCTTGCCATTTTTCACATGGTTAACTCTATGTTGCATTCCGATGAGTGGGGTAGATGGGTATGGTGGGACAAAAGTTACAATAAAGGCATGGCTTGCATAATGAACGGTATGCAATACAAAAATTAATAAATTTTGTTACAAAGAATTGAAAAACTTCGTGGTGGACAGTGCTTTTTTTCTGAATTATATAGGTTGCTTGACGCATTCGTGATCAATTATGTTCGTTGTCGTTGAAACAAAGATGGTAGGTGAACTCTCACTTTCCAGCTTCATTTGATTGTTCGTGAGATATTTCTTCCGACGATTTTACAGCCCTTTGGTTGGCTTGAAATATTGTAGAGTATCGTTTAGGTCTATGTTGATCGCATCTTCCACGGAGTTAAAATTAGGCTTCTCTAGCAGTTTTCTTATAGCTTCTGTTAATGCGGGGCATGTAGCATAGTCTTATCTTCTTCTACATCTCCGCAGCTACTGCAGACGTCTTTGCGAGGTGCTCCAGGCTTGGTTTCCTATCAGACAATGGTCACTCATCAGCCCTATTATCTTCCATCTCTAAGTATCTCTATAAATCTTACTGATTTTATGGTTTGGGGTAGGGTGTCTCGAGATCTAGCCAACGTTCTTACCAGTTAATGTGATCTTGCGTTGTCTGGAAAACCTTTCTATCCGTGGACCAGGCATTGTTTAATATTGGATCTGGCCGCTGTCTCCTTAAGGGATAGAAGGCATAGTTCTTAACATTTTGGAGTTGAACGATGGTGTATCCAAAGCTGTAATGGCCGCAAAAAACAGTAGACCTGTCGTCTATTGTCCTGATTCATAGCCCAACGGCTGATGTTACTTCCGCTTGGAGTGCACTGCAGTGATGTGGTAGACGCATTATTTTGCAGATCTCTTTGGAGCTGGGGCATATGCCTTCGATTGACTTAGACTCTTCTTTGTATGGAGCTACAGTCTGAGGTGGACCTGGGCCTCATCCAACAAGCCTCTTCAACTGGCGCGATCTCTGGCTAGCTGTTTCCAGTTTCGCACACCAAGTTGGTTGAGGTCCTTCTCCACTTGGGTGCGCCACCTTAAACGCGGGCGTCCTCTGCTGCGTAGACCTACGGAATCGGTTTCGAAAAATTTTCGGGTCGGAGTTGAGTTGTTGACCCATCCTAAGTAGGCGTTGGATCCGTAGACGCCTGACTAGGCTCATGTCGAACAGTACACTTCTGTGTTACATACTTTCTCTTCGTTAAAGTCTTGTGTGAATTTTGCAGCATTGTCATTTGCTATTTTCCATCGGCTACATTCCTTTAGCCATATAGATGCGTCTGGACGTGAATCTGAATAAATCGAAGGGAATGGTTTTCAGAGGCGGCGGTGGCATGTATTCTCAAAACGAAAGATGGACGTATCAACGAGAAACAGTGGATGTTGCTCGCAGGGACAAGTATATATAATATAATATAATAATATAATATGGGTGGCGCTACAGCCCATAGAGGGCCAGGGCCTAGCTTCTCAGCAATCACTTGTGATGTACGTGCTATTGTTCTCACACGAGTGGAAGGGACCTACAGTTTTATGCCGTTTCCGAACGGCCAAGTTTGAGAAGTTTTTTCTAGACAGGAAATACTCTTTGAGCATCGTCAGTGACTCGAAAGAGGTGGGGTCGTGAACATTTTTTTGTCTCTCAGAGCTGGAATCGAACCTGCGACGTCAAGGTTGGGATCGACGCACATACCCACAACGCCACGGCCACCACAGGGACAAGTACTTAGGAATTTTTGGTGTCTTCGAACCGGAATATGAAGAATCATCGAGAAGTCAAACTATATGGAGCCAAACGAGCAATAGCATCGGTATGGAGTCACTACATCAACCACAAGTATATAACCTATGGCTCGAAGCAGAGACTCTTTCGATCAACAGCAGCTTCTGTTATTTTCATTTTTTGAAGTTGAGAAGTTTCTTCGGTATTTCTTAAAGCGAATATTCCGCCTACCAAGTGCTACACCTAACTAGATACTGCATCAGGCGCACCTCCTATGTTCATGGAAACATTGAGACTACATTTTGAAGTAGTGCTCAAGATTGTAATAAGGAGTAGAGCAAGTTTTATTTGGAAATAGCAGCGCCATGCGTCGGACTGTGGCGAAACCACAAGCTAATTACCCGATGACCATCTAAGAACATCTAAGAGCCCATATAAACGCCATATTGGAAAAAATTAGGTAAAAATGTGTATGGTCAATTTGTAATAGAAGCATACTCATCCCAGTATAGGACATATTGCAGTAAGCTGAAATATTTACCGTCTAGCAGAAAAATCTTACTTATTAAACTGTGACTCAATAGAAGAGGCAGAGCTACTGGATCTGAATTGCATCCCACATCGTCATAGACGTCGTTGGAGTCTTCTATCTCCAGTGCTACCAATTACATTGTGTCATACTGCGACGGTGTTGTGTAAGTTCGTGTAGCACAGCAATGGTTCGCTCGCTTCCGTTCTGGAAATGTGGATGTGAGAGATGCACCTCTCTCTGGTCGACCAATCGTTGAAAAAGTCGATGAAGTTATGGAAAAAGATTGACCAGGGCCGTCCCATAAGCAGCCATGGCATAGCCAAGGAACTAAACATTCATCATCAAACGGTTTTGAACCATTTAAAAAAGGCTGGCTACAAAAAGAAGCTCGATGTTTGGGTACCACATGAATGGTCTGTGAAAAATTTAATGAACCGCATTAACGATTCTTTGCAGAAATGAAATCAAATCGAACCATTTCTGAAGCGAATGGTAAAAGGAGACGAAAAATTGATGCAATACGACAATAATGTCTGAAAAAGATCATGGTGCAAGCGTGGTGAAGCACAACAAATGGTCGCAAAGCCAGGATTGACGCCTCGAATTGTTATGCTGAATGTTTGGTTTTTGTTTGGGGATTCGAAAGGGATAATCCATTATACGATTGATTTTACACTTAACTGTCCACTACTGAAGAGATCGAAAAAAAAAGGAAGGAACTGACCAACAGAAAAGGCTTCGTCTTCCATCAGGACAACGCCAGACCACACACATCTTTCATAACTCGTCTAAAACTGGGAGTGCTTGGGTGGGAAGTTTTGACGCATCCACCATATAGGACTGACCATGAACCATCGAACTACTATTTGTTTCGGTCACACATATGTATCAGTGTTACCCATGATTTATGAGACCCAGAACCTTAAAAAACGAGTCATTTTGAAAATAAATGGGTCTCAACACAGGTTTTTGATAACACAATCCCTCCTTATGTAAAAAAAAAGAAACCAGTATGTTTTTTCTTTGTTGGAGTATTAAATATACTGCACTGAAACACTAAGAATCAAGACTGGTGCATTGTACTGCCAGGCATCAGCCAACAGTTCCTTAGGAAGACCAACAGGCTCTTCTGTGATAAAGAGCCTACAGAATCGGCTCTCACCACATCATCGCCGAAGTCTTGCCACCTGATCCGAACAAAGGCGGGCTAGTGACAGAGAAATTGACCTGCCTTGTCGTTGTCCCATCCGCTTTCGTCGCAGAGGGTGTTTTCTCAAATCAAGCACAATGGCCCGTCTGCAATATTTTCGGTCAAGGGACAACAAGAATGCCGCGGATTTCTTTACAGACCTTTAAGAGCAAACGCTTGGTCTATCTACATGCTTGTGGTAAAACAATCAATGGAAGCCACGGACGAGAACCACAGACGCAGGTAGTCCGAGCGCATGTTCAGGCTCTGAGAAAGTTTTCTCTGATCCTTGTCTAGCAAGTTCATCGGCGCTCTCACTTCCAGCTTGGTGTCCTGGAACCCTGATCAGTGTCAGTGAATTTTGACTGCCAATTACATTCAGAGAGGTTTTGCATTGTTCAACTACCTTGCAAGTGGTTGAAGGGTTGAGCAAGGCCTAAAGCACGGCTGTCACTACAAACACAGATTTGTGGACCCATTCACCTGTTCTTCGCAATATAGTCTGTTGCCATTAGAATCGCATAGGTTTCCGATTGGAAAAAACGGACCCAGAATTACCTAATAATTACATTCCAATGTTGTCGCCTTTTGGAGCCATTCATGAAGATGCGACTACATGCCTTTCCTAGCTCGAAGTCTGGCCAGAGTCATTTCTGGGTGCAGAACTACTATGTGCTCAGGAATTTAAATGAAAGCGTTCAGGAAATAATATAACGTAGTTCACACCTTGTAAATTTATGAAAATTGCAATGTGAATTAAAATTGGTAATTTTGCTCTTGAAGAAATGAGTCAAATCTAAAACCGATGAGTCCCCGATAAAAAAATGAGTCCTCTTGACTCTATAGAGTCCCTGTGGTAACAGTGATATGTATGTAAGGCAGAGGCAAGAGTCAAGCGATGTTGCTGCCAATATTTGACATAGCTTATGTCAATTCACATCGTGTGCGAGGTCAGTATACAGAGTCAGTACGTTGTTTGTTTATTTAGATCGGGCAGCGCCACCGTGGTCGATGTATTGCGTCCAAGGAACTCGATCACGTTTGTTTACGCGCATCAGATTTCAGTGGCAGAAGTAAGTCATCGCACCAGTGGCGTGGGTGACTCACTAAAGCAGCAACCCATATAAAAACTGTGGAATCTGCTAATTAAACAAACAATGATAGTGAAAGTGATCATCCCAGCTGATCTGCTAGTAGCCGAGTCGGTGGCCGCATTTGCGTGGTGAGTATGGGGATGGTAGCGACTACTACACACTCTCCGAGTGTGGGACCTAATATACGAAGAATCCCGCTGAACAACAGGGGTCAGTACGAAGTTGGCAGTTAGTACAGTACAGAGTCGCAGTTGATACATTAACGCATGCCTCATTCTATGGCCATCACTCATCAGTTTTCCTCAGTCATCACTTAATACAGCCGATAACGTCGATGGAACAATGTTATTTCATGATTTTGGTCAAGTTAGTTTGCTTTGGCTGAGTGCACAATTGTTAAACATTTGGAAGCAATAAATTGCTTTAACAACTGCATCATATGGTCAGTGCGGAACCATACTGAAAATTCAAAGACGCTAAATATAATTCGATGTGGCATCGCGACTTCCGAGATAAGCCTTAAATGAGATTCCATCAGAAAGGCGATCCATTGACAGATTCGGCAGGAGATGGTTGGACCAATTCTTGCTTGGTTGCGCCTGCCCTTAACCCTGATGAGTTAGATTCGATGGTGGATTGTCGAGTGGCCTGGATTTCCGGCGGGTGCATTACCTCTGCGAACCTTTCAGTCGATCATGAGAGTCAGAAAAGTTGTAGTAGCTCTTCATCTTGAACAGGCGACTAGTCGCAAGGTGTTTTGAACAATTTTATTTTTCTCTGAATTTTTTACAGTGAAGCTAGTGGATCAGCGTGAAACTATTATAATTCTAAGCTATTTACAGGTTTACGGGATCATGTTGATAATTTACGGAAATTGAATAATGTTCACCTTTTGTTTTAATGTCCGCTCTTTTTTGATTGATACTCTCATTTTCTTAAACAAATTCAGCAGCACGTATATTTGGTGTTATTTCCATTAGACAAACAAAGCGGATCCGATCGGGTTGCACACATTCTGTCCTTCGAACAACGGATGTTCCCGCCAAAAATTGATCACGGTATGTACACATGGCCTTGAACTTGATGTCCACATACAGCAGATATAGATGAGGACCGTTTTAAAGTTGAATTAGCCCTAGGTTAAGTTAAATTATACTACATTCTTAGGGTGATCGTCCCAAAGCCATAGTGGATGACATCCTCCGATTTGGCGAGAGGTTCCTGTGATTCGTTGTTAATTACGATCATTGCGACCCTTGTTTCTCCCTTTGGTTCATCCAGTCTTGCGACCTTCCAGTTGTGGGTAGGAAGGTTTGGGTTGCACAGTTGGATGAATTTCGGGATCGTAGCGGGATCCGAGGAACGCCGTGGAAGGTAAGTGCAGTAAAGTAAGTGTGCTCTTCTGCTTTGAATAAATCAGCCGATCTCTGCCAAGTGAAAGTTACGAGCTTAATGTGACCCTGATAAAATTCTTCGTCACGACCTACAAGTGCAAGCCAGGCTCAGATAGATATCATTGATCGCCGACTCCACCTTCTTCCAATTCAATGGACATATAACGCAGTCAACGTGGCCTCTATCTATTAGTGATGTCGTCTTTCAGCACTTCACTATACGGCCTATTGAGCCTGCTGGCAATATTAGATGGTTCATCACTCGGTTTTTGCCCCCTTTTGGGTTCCGAGGGTGACAGCTCCAGTGAAATGGCGCGTTTGGTCGTAGTGCCCTTAGTAGGGTCCCCCTGTGACTGACTTTTCACTATTTTTGTTGCCCAAGCTACTTTCGTTTAGCTTCTCCGGGGGAATGCCTTTAAGGCGCTCCAGAATCGCCTTGTATCTTTTATAGGACCGCCTCTCCTTGTATCATTTATAGTAAGGTCCTGGCACCTTTGAGGAGGAGACAGCTATACGGGCAAAGGCAGCGCGTTCCGTGCAGGTTCTTGGTTTTTGAGGCTTCACGCGGCCTTTGACAGTCTTTAAGACGATTTGAGCGCCTTATTCGTCAGCACTTCAGTAGCCAAGGTTATTCTGGACGAAGAAGTTACAGCCGGTGAGCATCGGTCTTTTTTTTGTTTTAGAGATTATAGTTGCAGAGATTATAGTTACCTTAGCGGAGTTGCACACCTTGACGCGATGCGAAGTCTTAGTAAAGGTCGATGACTCAATGGAATTTATTCTCTATGAGGAGACCCGAAGCTAAGATCATCCTTTCTCTCCCTCCTAATAGATCCCAACTCTCCTTTCCTTTTCCGGTGGGCTAGATAAAGGTGTCATACGCCCCTGCCGAGGATCAGCATGGCTGAGCCGAAGAAAAGCTCAGTCGCTAACTGAGTATCTGGGAGACCTGGTAAACTGCTGTAGCTGGATCCTCTCCTTCCTTCTCCGCCACTCGTGGGACTCAATTACCCCTTTCTTCCTACCGAACCATGTCCAGTTGCCCATGAAGGTACGAACTTTGTTTTCTTTGTATTTTGTAAATTATTTCCGATTGCCTCTGGCATGGTAGGCCCTGTTATTGTCCTAATCCCTTCTGCCAAAGGTCATGGTGACCACTCCCTAGAAAATGTGTATGAATCATGCCATTTACCAAGAGGGTGCTGAAATTCCAAAGGCATGTAAGCCGACTACATGCTGAGGACAATCGATATGCGAATAATCCTTAAATGCTCGTTTGGCTTAAGCACTCATCATAATCCGAAAATTACGCCTTGTCATGAATATTCAGTTCATCAATCCAAAATATTATCACCTAATTCGTTCTCCAGCAATCTCATCAAGTGATTTCCAAGAAATTGATCCACCACGAGAAACACGAGGAAAATAACCCCACACAACGAACGCCAAAGCTCCTGTAAATTTCGCCAGCACTTGCTTCTTGATTCGGCAATAAATTCCCGATCCACCCCCCGTTGAGAGACACTTCGCGAACTTGTGTTCAATCTTCCTTTGCCAAATGAGCAATCTGTTACCGCAAAATAACAGCAATTACTCTATTTAGTGGTTCATCCCTCCTTGTCATTCGCCCTCAGAAATTGCACTTGGCATGCAGAACCTACCGGAACATTGACATACCTCCACCGGCAGCTATGTCGACGATGCCAATCACGATTTTCCAATAAGTCTAGCGAAAGCCATTTTCGGACCATTATAACACCATTAGGGTTTAATAGGCTGCATAATAAAGGGGAGTCACGTGCGAGCGTCATATTCCTTCATTAGAATGAAAGTTCTTCGATTTTTCGTCGCCGTGTTGTCCTTGCCGGCTGAAGGGAATGATGTGACAATTTTTCTCCGTTTTTCTCAGGGTCTCATCATTAGTATCGCAATTCAGGCGCTGCAGTGGCGGTGACGGGCAGGGAAGTGTGGAGCCAGACGATGAGGTTGTCGAAAAAGGTTACTTCGCCCCTTGTGATAATGACATGAAGAACGTAACAAGAATTCATAAGTGGAAGGGTTTTACAAAAGTTTCCGTTTTTATTTTTATGCTTTTTGTGGTTTTTTTTTTTGTATTTTACGAGAATGGGGTTTACCTTGAGACCAGTTATGTTCGATTTTGGGGGTTGAACGTAAAAAGGGTTGCCTGGTGGAGGATGGTATGCAAATGAAATCGACACCATGAAACGTCTGTGACGGGGCTTGTACTCAAATTATTGACCCAGGAATGGATTCAGTGAATTAAATCTTACTTTGGGGATCTGAATGAACTGCTGGTAACATTTGGGAGCCACAAATTGATTTACTTGGTACTTCAATTGGTAGGAAAGAGGTGCGTGAGATGTGAGTTGGAATTGGTTGGCCGTCATTTTCCAATCAATGTGATGAACCCTAATAAATATGGGCTTAGAGGGTTTTTTTGTCACACAAGTAGACGCGCAAGGAGACTAGCTTTTCATTGGAATTGCATTTGTATTTGTATTTACTTATTAGTAACAATTTACATTTTGAACAATTGAGATTGGATTGAGAACGGAAATGCAAGCACAATATAAATTTTACAAAATAATGCAGACAAGGGAAAAGCTATTTAAAAACCTTCATCCAAAATATCACAGTTTTGTATGGGGGTGTGTACTTTGTGGGCATGTATAGAATTTAATAAATAATGAATAAATAATAGAATTTAATAAACAATAAAGAAATAATTTAATACATTGATTAATAAATAAAACATATAATATAGGGAAGTTAAACTTTAAAGGCCGATGTTGATTTTGAACAATTTTTGAGAAATAATTGTCATTTCCTTTATTATGATAATATTGGGGTATGGAACAAAATAGCGGCCAAATAGCCGCCGCGACCTCGGCGGCACACCTCCATCCGATGGTCCAAATCTTCGATAACGCTGGATCATAAGGTTCTATGCCGTTAATGTGCCGAATTATCTCATCCTTTAGCGCTTGAAATGTTGCTGGCTTATCCACGTACACCTTTTCTTAAATCACATGATCTTGGCGGCCAATTGATATCGCCACCACGTCAGATAACTCCGCCATTCAATTCGCCGCGCAAAAGAGCCATTTTTCGTTAGCTGTGTGGCAAGTGGCACCGTCCGGTTGAAACCACATATCGTCCACATACATATCTTCCAATTCGGTTCATAAAAAGTTCGTTATCATTTCACGATAGCGAACACCATTCACAGTAACTGCCTGACCGGCCTCATTTTGGAAAAAATACGGCCCGATGATGCCGCCAGCCCATAAACCGCATCAAACAGCCACTCTTTGTGGGTGCATTGCTTTTTCGACAATCACTCTTGGATTAGCATTCGCTCAAATGCGGCAATTCCGCTTATTGACGAATCCACTGAGGTGAAAATGTGCCTCATGACTGAAGATGATTTTCTTCGAAAATTGTTCAACCACTGTTGCCATTTCTTGCCATCATTCTGACCATTGACGATGCTTAAAATGGTCACAAGGCTTTAGTTCTTGAGTCAATTGCACATTGTAAGCGTGTAAATCCAAGTCTTTATGCATAATGTTCATCAATGACGAGCGTGAGAGGTGCACGACGACGAGGTGAGGTGGACGGCTCTTCAGTCACACATTCGCGTACAGCAGCAATATTTTCTGCAGTAAGAGCTGCACGAGTAAGCACTGGTGTCTTCACATCTCCTACAGACCCAGTTTGCTCAAATTTTTGAACGATTTTTCCGATTGTACGCACATTTGGACGATTAAAAATTCACCGATTCGAACGCCCATTTGCATAATTACCCTGAATAACTTTAACGCGCTGCTCGATTGTGTATCTTTCCATGTTCAAACAAACAAAGTCTGAAATTGAGAAATGTCAAATGAAATGCACAAAAGGTGTGGTTCACACTCAACACCGGCCCTTAAAAGTTAACCAAACCCTTTTTTAAAAAACATTTAAAAGATTAGAAACGAGAGGGTTATCTGATATAAAGGGTGATTTTTTAGCTATTATCTTTTTGGCAAATCAAGCGGCACTGCAAAGAAGGACAAGAGCTGCTCGGGAGCTCTACGAGCAGAAGAGGAGAGACGAACACCGGCTTCTCAGGAGAAAAAAGAAGGAGCATGAGAAGCGCGCGATCGGCAGAATAGAGGGATACTACTGCAGGAATGAGGTAAGGAAGTTTTACCAAAGGGTAAAGTCAACCAGTCAAGGTTATAAACTCCGAACCGAAGCCTGTAAGGATGATCAAGGGAACATCGTAGTAGAGTCACAGTCGATGCTGAGAATATGGAGAAACCATTTCTGCAGACTGTATAACGGCGACGAAGAACCAAATTCCGCTGTCAGGCAGAACGAACCATTCAACCCCAATGAAAGGGCCGATGAAGATCAACAATTCCGTCCACCCGACCCGGATGAAGTGAGGACTGCTATATCTAGACTGAAATCCAACAAGGCTGCTGGAGCTGACGGCCTACCCGCCGAGCTTTTTAAAGCCGCAGGCGATGATTTGGTAAGGAGCATGCACCAACTCATCTGTAAAATATGGTCGGAGGAAAACATGCCCGATGAATGGAACCTCAGCATTGTTTGCCCTATCCACAAAAAAGGAGACCCCTTTGACTGCGCCAACTATCGGGGGATAAGTCTCCTTAACATCGCCTATAAGATATTATCTGCCGTACTGTGTGAACGCCTAAAGCCATTCGTCAACAACTTGGTCAGTCCATACCAGTGTGGCTTTAGGCCAGGAAAATCCACCATCGACCAAATATTCACACTCCGGCAGATTTTGGAGAAAACCCAGGAGCAACAAATCGATACCCACCACCTGTTCATCGATTTTAAGGCCACGTATGACAGCATTTATAGAGACGA
This sequence comes from Eristalis arbustorum, assembly GCA_916610145.1. NCBI lineage: Eukaryota > Metazoa > Arthropoda > Insecta > Diptera > Syrphidae > Eristalis > Eristalis arbustorum. The sequence goes on from OU744316.1 coordinate 65,975,466, forward strand.
GCTATACAGAGCAATGTCTAGTTTTGGCATCCCTACCAAACTCGTCCGTTTGTGTAGGATGACGATGGAGAATGCACGCTGCTCCATCAAGGTCGGTAAAGACCTAACCGAGACCTTTGATGTCAAAAAAGGATTCAGACAAGGCGACGCGCTGTCATGCGACTTCTTCAACATCGTTCTTGAGAGAATTGTTCAAAACTCAAACGCCAACACCAGAGGAACAATCTTTCAGAAGTCCGTCCAACTACTCGCATATGCCGACGATATTGACATTATCGGAAGAACGCAGCGTGATGTCAAAGGCGCTTTTGTGAGTATTGCAACGGAGGCCGCAAAGATGGGTTTAGCGGTAAACGAGGGCAAGACCAAATATATGCTGTCAACAAGAAAGGACACCCAACACCGACGTCTCGGTCAGAACGTCACGGCAGACAGATATAACTTTGAGGTAGTTAAAAACTTTGTCTACCTAGGAACCGCTATCAACTCAGACAACGACACCAGCGCTGAAATCAAACGAAGAATAACTCTTGCCAATCGGTGCTTCTTTGGGCTAAGAAAGCAATTGGTGAACAAAGCCCTCTCTCGAACAACCAAGGTAACGCTCTACAAGACCTTAATCGTCCCAGTCCTGCTATATGGCGCGGAGGCATGGACTCTGTCAAAAGCGGATGAAGCAGCTCTTGGTTGCTTCGAGAGGAAAATTCTTCGGGTGATTTTCGGTCCCGTCTGCATAGATGGTGAGTGGAGGAGGAGATACAACGACGAGCTATACGGGCTGTTCAGCGACATCGACTTAGCCAGAAGAGTGAAGATCCAACGATTGAGATGGCTAGGTCATGTAGAGCGGATGGAAACCAATGCTCCGGCCCGAAAAGTCTTCGAATCCACCCCCGAGGGACGGCGCAGTAGAGGAAGACCGCGACTCAGGTGGCGCACGCAAGTGGAAAGGGACCTCAACCAACTATGCGTGCGAAACTGGAGACAGCTAGCTAAAGATCGAGCTGGCTGGAGACGCTTGTTGGTTGAGGCCCAGGTCCACCCCGGACTGTAGCGCCACCTTAAGTAAGTAAGAAAATCTTTTTGGCAACACTGATTTAAACAGCTGACTCACGTTTCTTGTTTTGTTTCACTGTCAAACATCTTCAGTTTAGTCTATAATTTAACCATGAATCGTCTTACAAACGAACAACGTGCTCTGTTAACAAAGTTCAACGCGCACTTCTTCCATTTTATGGTCAGTTTAAGTTTGGCTCAATGGGTACGTAAATAAGCAGATTTTGAATTGAATATCAGACAGAAGCATTGCAAGAGCTACCAATGTATCCAGAAAAAGTCACAGTTTGGTGCTGTTTATGGGCTGGTGGCATCATTGGACCGTACTTCTTCAAGGATGATGCGAATCGTAACGTACCTGTGAATGGTGAGCGCTACCGTGAGCTGATATCCAACTTTTTTTTTGCCCAAAATGCAAGAGCTTGAATCGCATGACATGTGGTCTCAACAAGACTGTGCCCCATGCCACACAGCACGCGCAACAATGGACTTGTTGAGAAGCGAATTCGGTGAACATTTTATATCACGTTCGGGGCCAGTCAATTGGCCGCCTAGATCGTGCGATTTGACGCCTTTAGACTATTTTGTGTGGGATCATGTTAAAGCTCATGTCTATACAGACAAGCCCGCTTCAATTTGGAAGTGGAAGACAACATTGAAGCATTTATTCTTGAGATACCGGCCGAAACGCTGGAAAGAGTATGCCAAATTTGGACTAAGCGGATGCACCATTTGAGGCGCAGTCAAGGTCAACATTTGCATGAAATAATCTTCAAACATTAAATAATATGAACCGTACTATCGATTCAAATAAAGATTTCATGTATTTTTCTGAATTGTATGTGTTTTTTTTTTTTTAAATCTTTCCTATAGCTTTTAAAAAATCACCCTTCATTACATGAAAAGATAACACTAGCTGAATGTCGAGCTATTCTTTCTTTTACCGTTTCAATTTTAGCTATTTCGTTAAGTTCAGAAATTGAAAAATACCATGGTAGTTTTAGAATCATTTTTAAGACCTTATTTTGAAGAATTGGCAACTTTTTAAGGTGACAGTTGGCGCAGTTCCCTCCAAAATGGAGCTGCGTAGGACAGAATAGCTTGAAAGAAAGATTTATAAATTATAAGCTTATTATCTTCGCTTAATTCAGACTTGTGACAAATGAATGAATATAGTACTTTAATGGTGTTGTTGACTTTACTAACGACATTGTATGTTGGCCAAAAGTCAGTCTCTTGTCCATAATGACTCCTAGATACTTAACAAATGGTGCGCAGTCAATCTGATTTCCATAGACTATTAAATTTCCAGCAGGTAAAAAACAAGATTGCTTGTGTTTTGAAAGGACTGATTTTAACTTTTCAATCTGCAAAATCTAATCCAGAATGCAAAGTAGACGCTATATGCGAGCCTATCGAATCAGATGAATATTTGCAGATATACAGGAATTGAGGGAAAGTCAGATGAATAGATGTTGTAGAGAATGGGACCCAAAACGGAGCCCTGGGGAACACCGGCAGGAATCCAGTGGACAGCAGATGGAGTCTGGTTCACAAATACCTTGAAACTCCTTGCTGTTAAGAAGGATTGGATTATTCTTGTGAGGTACAGAGGAAAATTAAATTGCAACTGTTTATGGACAAGACCACTATGTCACACAGTGTCAAACGCTTTTTCGACATCTAGGACAACCATGCCAGTACTTTTGCCTTTTAAAAAGGAATCAAGTACGTGTTTTCTTATTCTGTAAGCTTGATGTGAAGGACTATGATCTGGGCGAAAGCCGAATTGTTGTGGCTTCCAGATGATGCATTAATTTATTTTGTATGACCTTTTCAAAACATTTACTAATAGAACTTAGGACACTTATGGGGCGGTAATTTAAGAGATCATTCAAGGGCCGTGACGTTGTGGGTCTGTGGGACGAAAACAATTTTCACGATCGATCCCACCAATTTTGAGTCACTGACAATGCTCAAAGAGTATTTCCTGTCTAGAGAAAGCTTCTCAAACAAAGCCATTTGGATTCGGCATAAAACTGTATGGTCCCTTTCACTCGTGAGAGAACAATAGCACGCACAACACCAGAAGTTGCTGAGAAGCTAGTCCCTGACCCCTACGGGCTGTAGCGCCACCCATATTATTATTATTATTCAAGGGCTTTCCTGGTTTGGGATTTTGGCGCATTTCAAATCAGACGGAAATAACCTATTTTAGACATCCGTTCAACAATTGATTGCAAAATCTTAAGAGCCAAGGTGGGAAGGTATTTTGGAAAGTAGTTTCTAATTCCGTCAAATCCGACTGACTTACAAGTTCTTAGAGTAGCGATAATCGACTTAAGCTCATCCAGACCAATCGTGCCAGCGTCATAATGTTGAGCTTGGTTGTATATCAGTCGTAAAGAACCTTCAATAATACTATCAGAAGCAGTATTTACTGTACTCGAGATGGGAATCATGGAAATCACACAAATCGCCGGCCGTAATGGAAGTATTTTAAAAAATGTTCAATATATGGAACATTTTAATTTTTTTTTCCAGAACATTTTTAGTCAATTAAAAGTGGAAATCGGTAACTACTTGCAAGTATTATTGGTGTCCCGGCATAGTAAGCTCGTTAATAGTAACTTAAGTCGACTTTTGTTATAATCGGCTCTAAATCAATAAGCCGGCTTTAACTTTCGTTATTCATAGACGTTAAAGGGCCGTTCATATGAGGTCGCTACGAATTACGAAAGTCACAAACTCTGACAATTCATTCATATGGAGTTTTCTCATTCGCAGAGAACTGCGCCTGAAAACTGACATTTCATTGAGAATCTTTTGTTCGTGGATTTCTGGATTGCGAAATCAACGTGATTCGCAAAGAGGCATTTGTTTTAATGAGGACACATATGTAAACCAACTTTTGTTCAGACATTTGACGACTGGCTTGTTGCATACCAGAAAGAATAACTTTCTGCTTACAATAGCTGGAAAACGCTTATTTCTGAAAGTTCGCGTTCGTAGTTCGATACTCATATGGTTGGTCCTTAAAGTGTTATTGTAAAGCGAATTCCTTGCACAAAACCCAAATGTTCAGTTCTGTTTTAAATTTTAAAATTTCTGACAATCTCTTCGAAGCCAACTTTTTTGTGTTTTAAATTACGTTCAGCTCATTTTAAATTTGAAGTCGACCTTAAGCCCATACAATCCGTTCCGTGCGTGTGTTCATTGGAAACAAACTCGCTTAAAACATTCCATGGATTTCGGCATGCAGATGCGTTCAATAATTATTTCAAATTATGATTGAGTTTCTCAAAGACAATAGCTTCTATAACCGGCAGATTGTTGTAATAAATTGGAAGATCCCCACCATTCTAGAAATACCACCTAAACTACTCTGCAAGTGCAAACACTGGCTTTTAAAAAGATGCCTTTTTAATGAACTTATATTATACAATTTAATGGTTTAGTACTTTTAGTATCACGCTCCATGCACATTAAAATTTAACAAAGATTTTATTAGGCTTTGTGATCTTAGATCTTGCATTACAGTCCGGGGTGACCTGGGCATAAACCAACAAGCCTCTTAAACGCAAGTTGCTTAAGGCCTTCTCTCCTTTGTTGCGCCACCCTTAACGCGGGCGTCCTCTGTTGCGTTGCCCGACAGGTTCGGATTCGAAGATTCTTCGGAGGTGAGTTATCCATACACTCTACATGGGCCAGCCACCTTAAACATTGGATAAGTAGACGCCTGGCTAGGTCGCTGTACAGCCAGCACAGTCAGTGGTTGAATCCTATCTTCCAGATCCCGTAAACACAAACAGGACCAAAGGTCGCACGCAGAATTTTTCATTCGAAGAGATCAATGTCTTCTTTTTTCAGCTTTTGCGATTGTGCGTGTCTCCACGCCGTATAGCAGGACTGAGACTGAGATAATCGGCGATGTAGAGTCAACCTGCTCCTTCGAGAGTGAGTTATATTACTGAATTGCCTCTTCAGCCCAATGAAACAGTGGTTGGCAAGAGTTATTCTGCGTTTGATGTCGATACTGCTATTATTCGTGCAATTTACTCCGAAGCCGAGGTAAGTGAAGTCCTTGACTACCTCGAAGTTATAGCTGCCCATTGTAACGCTCTGTCCAAGACGTCGATGTTGTATGCCCTTCGTTGTACCCTCATTCGCCGCCAGACCCATTTTAACCACTTCCGTCTCAATGTTAGCAAATGCCCCATTGACGGCTCGCTGAGTTCCGGCAATCACGTCAATGTCATTGGCGTATGCTTATAATTGCACGGACTTCTGGAAGATCGTGCCTCTAGTGTTGCCGTGTGGACTTGCACCACCCGTCGACCTGTTTAAAACCTATTTTGACATCGAAAGTCTCGGTGTGTTTGTCACTGACCTTGATAGAGCAGCGAGAGTTCTCCATTGAGATTGGCAGAAGTGCGCTGCATATATCGTCTCCCTAAACGGTGTTAAATGCGGTCTTGAAATCGACGAACAGATGGTGGGTGCCGATTTGCACTTCTTGGGTCTTTTCCTACCGCAGTGTGAAGATCTGATGTTTTCCGGTCTTTACTGGCCTGAAGCCACATTGATACGGACCTATCAGTTTGTTTTTGAACGGCTACAAGTGAAGAAGAAGAGGAAGAATCGAAAGCGATGTTAAGGAGACTGATTTTTCTTTAGTTGGCGCAGTAAATATATATTATGGATCGTTTGTAATAAATATAAAATGAAAGAGAAATTACAATAATTTGTGTTTTATTCAAAATCAACATCAGCCCTTAAAATTAAACCACCCCTTAATATGCCTCTCTATATTACTGTCGCAACAGTGGAGTAAGTTGACAAAGTCGATTAAATCCACAAAACAAAACACATAGATCCAGCGGTAAATGTCCTCAGCAATCGGTTGGTCGAAACCACATCAAGACGTCGCTCCCTACAAAACTCTAATGTTAGCCGCTTGTAAGTGACGAGGCAGAGTTGAATCTGGTGCATTTAGAAGAATAATTGTGCTTGGAATTTACAAATAACATAGTCTGGGCGAGATGCAGGGATGAGAGAACAAAACAGCGAGCTCTACGAGCTCTACAAACATTTTGATGTAGCCGGAAAACAAATCAATGTATGCTCGTAAGCCAAAATGGCTATAAAAGCTGAACATTTTGTGATCCGCATTATTGAAGAAATTTCTGTACACTATTCATTGCTGTATGTTAGCGATGGGCAATTGCGAATAAAAACAATCGAATTATTCGTATGCTGCTTATTCAAGAAAGTTTTGGGAGCTGTATAGACACATAGATGGCCTATCTTGTCTTGTCTTGTCAGTCTGGGCATAGGAACACAAAATTTCCACTCAACCCTTGTGACTCATTAATGTCACAAATTTTCATTTGATAATCATGTCCCGTCGCCATGTACAAATTCAAGGGAGGTCAACTGAATATTTAAAAAGCAGTTGGCTCTTTTTCAAATTTGTCTGAAGTCCGATTCCCTGAAGACTTTGACTGAAAATACATCGTGTGGCGACTAACTACACTAATCGAGGTAACAAAGCAATATGTACATTCTAGTTGTCATAGCTTTAGATAAATTAACATTCGTTTTTATTCTGGCAACCGAATAGTTAAGTTATTTCTTTTAGTACTTCTCTAGAGAATTGTGGGTCATTAAACATCGCCTCGTCCTCAATTCCCACGCTCATTTACAATGACATCCCAGCTGTCAGCTCTTTGGACAAAGCCAATCTGCTTGCGGTGCATTTTGCAGCCAGCTCAACACTGCAAGATTATAATTTGTCCCCACCTGTACTCGAGAGCGTTGGTTTCACCAGGGGACAAATTCACTTCCGCACTCGCACAGGTGCCAGAGTACTTAAAGATCTCGACGTGCACAAATCCGCTGGCCCGGATGGTATTCCCCCAATACTTCTGAAGAGGTGTTCTTCTTCGCTGGCAAAACCACTGCGTAAGCTTTTTCATCTATCCTACTCTTCAGGTCTCTTTCCGAGTAGATGGAAAACAGCATTTGTCCAGCCCGTCCCTAAAAAGGGCGAATCTTCGTCACCCACCTCGTACCGACCCATAGCACTTACGTCTCTTCTTTCTAAGGTCATGGAAACGCTGATAAATCGTCAGCTTTTGAAATATCTTGAATCGCGGAAGCTTCTTAATGACCGACAGTATGGCTTCCGCAGCAACAGGTCCACTGGTGATTTGATAGCTTATCTCACCGAAAAGTGGAACCAATCTTTGCACAATGCAGGGGAAAGCAAGATAGTTGCGAGTTTGGCATCAAGCACTTTTGTCGAAAATGCGTGCTTATGGTGTTGATGAATCTCTGCTTCTATGGATTAGAAACTACCTTTCGAACCGTTCAATCCAAGTTGTTTTGGATGGGTTCAAGTCTGATATCCACAAAATAAATGCTGGTGTCCCACAAGGCTCTGTTCTGTCTCCGACACTCTTTCTCATTTTTATAAATGATCTCCTGTCTGCCACTTCTAATCCAATCCACTCCTTCGCTGATGACAGCACCCTTAGCTTTTCATATTCGTTCCAAAATTCACGACCCTGCCCTTCGGACGTAATATTGGAACGGGAGCGTATGTCAAGCACATTGAATTCTGATCTGGACAGCATAATTAACTGGGGTAAGAACAACAGAGTGGAATTCAATGCTTCCAAAACTCAACGCTGTCTGCTGTCTCTAAAGCGAACCCCTGATAATAAGCCATTATCCATGAATGGCTTGTATCGACAAAACCGGAAAACTTTCCATTCTTGGTATGTGCATCAACACAACACTTAGTTGGAACGATCATAGGTTTCCTTAACCGATGCAAGAAATACTTCACCCCCTCCGATTTGGCTTTAATCTATAACGCGTATATTCGCCCTATGCTTGAGTATAACGCTCATATCTGGTCTGGTGCCCCAAGACCACCCTGCACCTACTAGATAGAATCCAAAAGCGAGCGATAAAACTTATAGGAGACAACGATATCGCGAGTTCATTAGACTCGCTTGAACATCGACGTACCGTATCTTCTTTGTCCGTGTTTTATCGTTATTTTAACAAACGATGCTCAAGTGAGCTAGCCAACTGCATTCCTCCTCTCCTTTAATTCACCCGCAATACACGTCACGCCAGGAATGTTCATCAGTTCACCCTTAAGCCTGCTTTCGGGCGCACAGTGAAATTTAGAGACTTGTTTTTTAGCCGCACCACACGAATATGGAATGCTCTTCCCAGCTCAATATTTCCCATAGATTTTCGCAGAAGTATAAGACCAATGTGCACAGGTACCTCCTCTCCCTCTCTCCCTCTATACCTTTGGCCCGTGCTGTGTCTTGACCGCCGACAATTAAGGGTATTAATAACCCCTTGAGCACGCGCAAATTATAAAAAAAAAAAAAAAACGTTTTTGATGCGATTGTAAAAAAATGTTTTGTGTTCCTTGTTCAACACATGGTCAGACTGAGACGATAATGTTGTTTCAATATTACATCCAATTTTTGAAGCAGTTGATGCATAGGACACCGTAGTTTGTGTAAATATATACACATGATGTATATACTAGTTTTGGAATGAAATCCTGTTGACACATCATTTTCCCTCCCAAAAAGCGGATGAAAAACTGCGACATATATTACGATCAATGTCAGACACTCCCCAAGTGTCCTCGATGTCCGAACGTTCCGAGGTGCTTACATCGACTGGGATCATTACCTTGTTGTAGCCAAGGTCAGAACTCGGATAACGATTGTACAACGGAGTAGAGCAAGACCAAAACAGTTTGACGCTGGAAAGCCACAATCGCAATCGACCGCTGGGAACATTTCCGATCGAGTATCCCTTACAAACATCTAACAGAAGCCTGTCGGAACGAAGAAGGACAACTCGTAGTAGAGTCGCAGTCGATACTGAGATTCTGGAAGGATCACTTCTGGCTGCTGGAGCGGACGGATTGTCCGCGGAACTGTTTAAAGCAGCTGGAGATAATCTGGTTTGGCGCGTGATGTTGTTCAAATGTTCACACTACGGCAGATCCTCGAAAAAAACCAAGAGATGCAGATCGACACTCACCACCTATCTGTCGACTTTAAGGCCGCATATGACAGTGTGCATAGAGACGAGCTATGCAACGCCATGTCTATTTTTGACATTCCTGCCAAACCCGTCAGGCTGTGCAGGATGACAATGGAGAACTTTCGCTGCTCCATCAAGGTCGGTAACGAACTCACCGAGAACTTCAATGCCAAAAAAGGTTCTAGACAAGGCGACGCGCTGTCATGTGATTTTTTCACCATTGTACTTGAGAATGTCGTGCGAAACTCACACGCCAGTACTAGAGGCACGGTCTTCCAAAAGTCCGTTCAACTGCTAGCATACTCAGACGACATTGACGTGATTGGCCGAACTCAGCGAGCCGTCAGTGAAGCATTTGCTTGTATCGAAACGGAGGCGGCAAAAAAGGGTTTGGCGGTGAATGAGGGCAAAACAGGGTATAGACACACAGCATCGACGACTCGGTCAGAACATCACCATAGGCAGCTACAACTTCGAGGTAGTAGAGGAATTCATCTAAATTGGCTCCCAAGTTAAAAGTGCGAACAACATCAGTACCGAGATTAAATGCAGAATAACTCCTGCTAATCGCTGTTTCTTTTGGCTAAAGAGGCAATTGAGTACCAGAGCCCTCTCCCGAAAGACCAAGATCACATTATATGAAACCTTGTTCATTACTGTCTGGCTCTATAGCGCGGAAGCTTGACTATCTCAAGAGCGGATGAAGACGCAGAGAAAAGTTCTGCGTTCAATCTTTCCTGTTTGCGTTGAAGGTTCTTGCAGAAGAAGATTCACAGCCACGAACTGTACGGGCTGTACAGCGACATGAGTCTAGTCAGGCGTCTACGGATTGAACACATTGATGGACAACACAGCTCCAGCCCGAAGAGTCTTCGACTCCAAACCAGTCGAACAACGCAATAGAGGACGACCACTAACACGATGGCGCGCTCAAGTGGAGAAGCACCTCAACTAACTTGGAGTGCGAAATTGGAGGCAGCTGGCGAAATATTGTGCCAGCTGGAGAGGATTGTTGACCGAGGCCCAGTTTCACCCCGGACTGTAACGCCACTGGAAGCAAAAGAAGATATAGGGATAATTTATAAGTACAAGAAAACGATCGTCGACACTTTGGCAGCTCAGATGCTCTTAGCGACATCTGTGGCAGTCGACTGTTAAACATTTGGAAAAAAAAATTAAATTGACACGAAAATTTTAAATTAAAACATTCTGTTTACTACTGGATCAATGCAGCAAGCGTCATTAAAGGGATGACGCCGAATTGGATATGGTCTTATCCATGGTAAGTGCCGGCAGTTCAAATCCCAGTTCTGAGGAATCGGAATATGGACATAGAAGCATATTTAATGTGTACATTGCATTTTAACAAGTGACAGTATTTTTCATTCCTTGATTCAATTTCACAGACCGCAATAAATATGATGGATAACTTAGTCCGATATAGACGTTGGTGTTATGTTCTACATTTTACGTGCAAATTTATATTTACGCCTAGAGAGGACTAAAAACACACCTAAGGATACACACGAGGATTGCGGCAACCGAACAAAAATGTAAAATTTTGTTGCTGCAGCAGTTGCCACTTGTGTGTTTAGCATAAGAAGGAAGGTGTTACAAATAGGACTTCTTACCCCGATAACTGCGTTCATATCCATTAAGATTTGCAAACATAGTAATAAATAATGCATAAGAATGCAACACATATCAATGCGGATCTTCGTCGAAAAAAAAACACATACGGACCAAAACGATCCTCTCCTGCATGCATCAATCTAACACTCCCCTCTGGCATGTGTCATATAGCATAATTCACGGTCCGACACAATCCATCGCAGTGCCGGCACTCCAACGCCATCAGAGGAGCCGTAAAATAAAAAAAATATCTATCCTGTATCAATTCTCTAAGAAATTATTGAATAAGGAATCATCTGCAATTATCCCGTCTTCCTTGTTGAATTCCTGATTCAACGCGATCCAACTACTCACCCTTTCATTGTTTTACAACACCCACAACTTTCGCTTAGCCACCTACCGCCGTTCAGCCACCCAGCGCCCACCGACAGCTGACACCGAAAATCCTTGCCAGCACATGACATAAAGCTTCATGTGTGCCTGTGTGCGAATGCATATACACATCTCCAATATTCATATATTTCAGTGTTTCTGGAATATGCTTATAAATTGGTCAGACGTGCACGAAATTCCAAGCGTTTCGTCTTCTGGGTGGCAAGAGCTGACTTTGGCGTGGACGGCCCGGTAGAGGGCGGACACGAGAGTCAACCGAAAAAAGTCGGGGCAACGAGAATCCCTCCTGAATGCATAATATAGAGATATGAGGGATGCTCTGACCGTGCAATGGTCATGAATGTATAAAATGCCAGAAATGAGGCCAAGTGTCCTTAAGGGCACAACCCCCACCCCGCCTGGAAAGGAGCAGAGAAAAAAAAAACATCGACTGGTATCTGTATTTCACAGCAGACTAGTGTCTGCTCCAAATTTTAATTCTCTGTGCATGCGGACGGATTTTGGTTTGTTTATGTGTGCGCCGGACTTATGGCAACCACCGCTACAGCAAGAAGATTGATGTCGTTTTAGTTATACAGGATGTCTGGCTAAGTGGAAGGACCCACCTAAATCTTTTCAGTTGCCGATGTGGGGCCAAATGGATCGATCAAAGCTGCAAATAGCTCTCCCCGGTGTTGGAGGGCCAGCCGCAGAAGACCTGCACGGCAAACAAAAGTGTGAGTTGACCTTTTCGTGGTGGCACAAGGGTGTTGCGGCTTGCGGAGGCGTCGTTTACAGTCGAAAGTGATGCACGAAAAAGTTTTCAGTAACAACCTGCATGCAAAATGATTGAGGAAAAAACTAGAAGTTGTGTGTTAACCTTGCATCGGTCGCTTCATATTCTAACACAGTCGAGGGGTTTCCTGTTTTTTTTTTATGGCTTTGGGCGAAGAAAGTTTCTGGCAAAAGGTGAGACTCGGTTATAATCACTTTTTGAAGTGTGTCCCATTGCAGCTTGGTGATGACAGGCGGGCTTTGTAAATAAATTAGTCCTTGGCGAGGTCTGCCGGGCACTGGGAACACACGTCCAGAGAGGACGAGTGGACGTCCTGGACGTTGGAAGTTATTAAGTGATCTGCGTGATGCATTTGTAGTAATTGCTGCTTGGGACAAGCGTGACAAATACGTTGGAGATGGGTTGATGATGTTTAAATACATTGAATGGTTGATGTCTGCGACTTCACATCTTCGCGTCTGGGGTCTGAAGTGTCCGTTGCCACAATAGCTGTATTACCAGTAAATGTTGGAGTAACTTCGTCCTTTTTTCCAAATATAGCAAAGAGATTCGTCTTTTCCTTCGCATAATTTACATTGGGTTCTGCATTCTACTCATAGTTATGGAAATTGTTGCTATTTTCTGCTGTACATTCTTCTAGGTAGACTTTCAATAGAAACCTTTATAATTTCCATCAGTCAATTCATCTTTCCAGCTGGTTGTTCACAATAGACTTGTTTTTTTGACTACTCAGTACTCCGCTCAGTAAGTTTGAAGCAACAACAAAACAACTTATTGAGTAAAAACCACTCAGTAAAAATTTCACTGTCATTATTGACAAGGACGCATTAACAAATGTCCTTCATAGATGGCGCCAGATGAAACTTATTGCTAATTAGAGGTTGACATCAATCGATTATTTGACATTTGTAAGTGTTTACTTGTGGAAATTTATTATTTATCAAATTATTCATATTACTTGTTTGTCTATCTATTATTTCTGTATTTTCTTTGCTTCTGTGAATCAAGTTTCACTTATTTTTGACATTAGAGTATTTTGAAATAAAATGCAATGGATGTAACTCAGTACTGAGTAGTCATTAAAACACCTAATGTCAAAGATCCAACTTTTCTCATGGAATTTACATCATACATGTTGGGCATAGACACACATGTTATAGTTGTTTCCATGTTCGACGTGAAGTTAGAATAAGTTTTGAAATCTAGGCGCCTATCGCACAATATACAAGTCAAGTGAAGTTTAGTTCCATTTACGATATTTTAAGGTTCTTGGAAGAAATAGTATTATATTTAAATGGGTAAGTTACTCCCCTACTCCTGTAGGTTTATGCTTGTGAAGAAACGGTGTAACTGGCATATACTGACTGGCTTATACTGAACTCCAAAGTCCTCTCTAGTCATACACCTTCTGCAATGGTCATTATATAGCCAATAAGCCGAAGCCTTTTTTTCCTGCCATTACAAATTTTCAAATTTGTATTTTATTTGCGATCCTTCCCATTCGCTGGCTGACTAAAGACTGCCTAAGAAAATTCGTTATTTTATTGAAATATTATGAAAGGATCCTTCTGATTTCTCGACCAATCAGAGATGGACTACTATATTTAAATAGCTCTCTCTATCCGTGAAAGTGAGCTTAAATGAATGACACTTCTACCGGGATATGTATCTCCTTCTATCCTTCAACGACATCCCACCCCTTTCCACGTTGCCATCTATTCCTTGGCTAAGCAGCGTCACATTTCGGAACCAAGTCGTCAATCTTAAGCGGGGAAACTAGTTCATGTCATTTGGACCTACTTGTTAATATTGGCAAATAGTCTAGGATCCATTGCATCCAGAACGTGTTCTTTAGATGTTGCAATACTTGCCATTGTTTGGGGCAGCATCATCAACGTTAGCTGTCTGTGTTAGGTTTTATTTATTTTTTTTTTTATTTAGTGGCACAAATTTTACAATGTTTCATACAGTTTGTTGGGCAGAGATTTGGTTTGCATCACCTTACTACTAAAATATTCATACAATCTTTATATAACATATCACAGAAAATTTGATTTAAGTCTGAAGGAAAAGCCACTTAAAAAACCTTCATGGCAACAGGGTCTGTGTTAGGTTAGGTTAGGTTGTAGTGGCTGACTGCTGCGGAGCAGTCGAACTTATGCCAGAGTAGGCCCATTGTGATACAACGCGGATTGACTTCTCCTAACGCTGGAACCAGTTGGTTCTGCTGATGCACCGATTTAGTTGGCCTATGCTGGGCAGAGAAGGCGATGAGTGTTCTCTTCCTTCTCTTCATCCAGCTTCTGCAAAAATCATTATATGGAGCACCCATCCTGCGAGCATGAGGGCCAATTACACAGTGCCCGTTATGACTGCAATGAGGGTCCTTAATGAGGGCTTGCTGAGTCCAAGTAGACTGAGTGACCGTTTTAGGTTGAGTGATGGCCAGATTTCTTTTGTTTTAAGTCAGGTGGTGCCTTCAAGCCATTTGCCATTGGTGGTTTTGATTGTATGAATCTTTAAAAGATGGTAGGCTGTAGCGATCGGCATGGAAGGTGGTACCCCTTCTATCGATAGGGATGAGGTTGTACCACACCTAGCGAGTTCGTCGGCTTTGCAGTTACCTGGTATGTCACAGTGTCCCGGCACCCACATGTGTTGAATTTGTGGAACCAATCAAAAAGTGATTAGGATTGAGTGGTTCGACCTCTTTAGTGGAAAATTGGTGAGAGGTCTTGAATTGACAATATTTTCGGCTTCAATCTAGAGGCTTCGCAGAGTTTCAACAAGTGGTGCCACCCCTGATCACTGATAGCACTTTTTTGAGGGATTGTACCATACGTTCCCAGGCGCCACCTTCGCTAGGGGCAGGCAGTTGAACTTCCATTCGATTCCTTTGGACGATAATTCACTTTGAAGTCGATCTGTGTCAAAGCCCGACTACTTCTTTTTTGAGTTTACATTAGCTCCGATGGGTGCCATTGCCGCTTGGTATACAAACTGGAACACCGCGTCGATTTATGAAGTTGCAGACAGGCGTCTGTAGAAAGATCGGTGGCTAACTCCAGATGAACATCCCTTATAGTGGGACAAGTAAATAATGTCACCTATCTTGGCGGCAACCGACCGTGACTTATAGTGGGGAAAAGACATCGAGTCCGGTGTAACTAAATGGGGAACGAATTGCTTAGCTCGGTTCGGTGGCAGCTGTCTCATAATGTTTCGGCTTGGCTCGACTTTGCTTGCATATATGGGACCTTTCCTTGACATTTTTAAGAACAGCACGAATATGCACTATTTAATACCGTTGTTGTATCTCGTTAATGGTTAACGAGTCTTTGAGGATGCATCTTGTGTTAATAATGATGAACGATGAGCTGCGTAAGTGGATGCCTTTGAGGAAGTATTATTGTCATCGTGCAGGCATGACGTAAGTTGGTAGATTACACTGGATCCTGCAAGGTATTCACGTTTCTGCACTAAATGCATCATGTTGGGCTTGACGGCAAAGAACTTTCTCTGCAAGAGCAACATTGAGCTCTAAAAGTTTTCCTGTCATATCTTCCGTTGTCTTTTTCTTTATGCGACTTAGAAGAATACCTATAAAACGGTGTACCCAGGCCGCAACTCGCTATAGCTTAAAAAAGAAGAGTAAATCGATGCGAAATATATTTGCCTCCTTCGCTAAATGAAGTCTCTTACCGATCTCTTCATCCGTTGACTCTGTCACCAATGACTTATTACAGTGTGGCCATAGATATTCAGGCTGGTAGGGAAATTTGGGTCCTCGTAGCTATCAGATTGAATGCTCTTGTTGCGTCATCAGCTACGTTCAAATTGGTTTATAAGCCAATGCCAGTCTGAAGGCTGCGTCTTGTCTAATATATCCGCGTATCTATGAGCGACGAATGGTTTGTACTTCCGCTCAGAAGATTGCACCATTCTTTGGGTCGCTCCGATATATCACGCTTGCAACATCGACTGAGTAAGGCATGTCTACTTTAGTGCATTTGTTGTTTTAGCATAACAAACTTACTTTCATACACGGAGTGCCTCTATAAAATAAAATACTTTTGAGAAAGAAACTCCCAACCAGTACAGAACCCCTCATATCCTTCATCGACTGCATCCATAAATTCCTCTTTCCACGGTTTTGATGCAGCAAATTTTAGGCATATCGCATTCCGACCGCTACAGCAATATCCATTGGGTTATATTCCTTAATTTTATTAATGCGTCCCAAACGCAAAGCAGTCTGCTGTCAGTAAAGTGAAGCCGCAATAATCTGACATTATCCATGAACAGCACATGTATTATTGAACCGAACGGATGTCGCATCCTTTGTGCATCAGTCTGGGGGGCTTTTGATGTCCCAAGTTAATTTTGTTCGGCCCTCATTTCGGGTTTGATGGCACTTTCTGAGTTTGCAATTGTCAGTCGTATAGTGTGGTCGATAACAGTTTACTATGGAGAAACTAACGTACCAATAACGAACCAAATATTCAATTGTGAATATACAGAGAAATTTACGTGACATTTTGAAAGGGAAAATTGTGGAAAGAATGCCAACCATTCAGGCCACAAAAATGTTGCTGACATTGTGAAATAAAGTAACGACTGGGCATCCGTTTTTTTAGGATGCTAAAATAAAGGCTTTACATCTATTGGCACATTTTTTAAACTTTCTTGGGTCTGAATTCGAACCCAATAAGACGAAGCAATGCTGTGGTTGCACTTTGGTTGCTGAAATCATTGGAGAAGCAGAATCTCTTTTTAAGGAAGACGCTAACCGGACAAGATGTGTTAAATTATATCTGTCTGCCCTTGTCCATACAGCTTTAACATTAATAATTGTTCAAGCGAGTGCCTAGTCGATTCGGAAATAGGACCCCTACTACTCTATGGACTGCTGTAGAAAACGGCAGCAAATGCAAACATTTTAAACGTGAATGCCCATGTATCAGAGAGCGTTAAGTAGAAACTTTCTCTACAGACGAATATACTCATTGAACTGCCAAAAGACTCATTCAGCAGGCAGTAGTGGTGTAGATGATACGATGGCTATTAGATACAAACGAATCTCAAATTCAAAACTTCTCCCTTTGGCGTCGTTATAAAATCCGCTCGTGATAAAACAATAGCACGCACAAGTCGAGCGGTTTCTGTAGACGCCAACAACGCGTCCATCTCGGGCTGTTGCGCCGCTCCCTGTAAGACCCTGTTGAAAATCTGACCATTGTCGAACTATTGAAGCGCTTTTCAGTCGGACACTATAGAGAAGAAAGATTTGTATAGCCTACAGAACAGCATATCATCACTTGCTACCATAGCCAAACGGCGATTAAGTGTCTCTCATGCTACTCAGAGCACTGCCTCAACTTCCTGAACTGAACAACTTTTCTCCACATTTGTCTTAATAATCACATTATCGCAAAAATGACGAGGAAAAGGAAAGCTGTTTTTGATCCTCAGCAAGCATATGTGAAAAGACGGCGACTCCTATGATCTGCACAATCTTAAGAAGTAAGAGTCCAAGTTTGTGAAAATGCACAGGCTACCAGAAGAAGTAATGAAACACAGAAAAACGGAACACAAGTAATGGATTGGCTCGACGCAACCGTTTATTGATTGAGACTTCTCAAGTTCGCAGTGTTTGACTCCAGCAGCAGAGAACTAGACAAGGTAAGTTAAGTTCAAACAATTGGCTGTATACCATATGAAAGAAGGAGCATTCAACTATGACCCATCGATGGAATACTTCAACTTTTCACAATTCTCTATTGGTCGCATGTGGTCAAAGTGTAATTTTTGCCAAGAAACGAAGTTTGAGGGAGAGACTCCAAGTTTGTGTTGCGGTGCAGGTAAAGTACCGGTAAAGATCTCGACGTGCACAAATCCGCTGGCCCGGATAGTATTCCCCCTATACTTCTGAAGAGGTGTTCTTCTTCGCTGGCAAAACCACTGCGTAAGCTTTTTCATCTATCCTACTCTTCAGGTCTCTTTCCGAGTAGATGGAAAACAGCATTCGTCCAGCCCGTCCCTAAAAAGAGCGAATCTTCGTCACCCACCTCGTACCGACCCATAGCACTCGTCCCTTCTTTCTAAGGTCATGGAAACGCTGATAAATCGTCAGCTTATGAAATATCTAGAATCGCGGAAGCTTCTTAATGACCGACAGTATGGCTTCCGCAGCAACAGGTCCACTGGTGATTTGATTGCTTATCTCACCGAAAAGTGGAACCAATCTTTGCACAATGCAGGCGAAAGCAAGTTAGTTGCGCTTGACATTTCTAAAGCATTTCACAGAGTTTGGCATCAAGCTCTTTTGTCGAAAATGCGTGCTTATGGTGTTGATGAATCTCTGCTTCTATGGATTAGAAACTACCTTTCGAACCGTTCAATCCAAGTTGTTTTGGATGGGTTCAAGTCTGATATCCACAAAATAAATGCTGGTGTCCCACAAGGCTCTGTTCTGTCTCCGACACTCTTTCTCATTTTTATAAATGATCTCCTGTCTGCCACTTCGAATCCAATCCACTCCTTCGCTGATGACAGCACCCCCCAAAAATGCTTTTCACGGCACACCCCTTCGAAGCCACTTACATTGCTCATAGAGTTTTCCTACCTAGAAGAAACTTCTCAATCTCGCTGGTGAAAGGATAATAGCACCCACGATACGAATGACTGTTGAGAAGCTAGGCCCTGGCCCACTACGGGTTGTAGAGTCATCCAAGTTATATCTCTATAAATACAAATCAGTATAAAAGGCAAAAGATAGAGCACTGATGTCTTTCTTTGATTATGAATTGTATGGAAAATGTTTTGGTACTATTTTTTTAAATGCGTAGTAAATCACGCCGGGAACAACTTATTGGAGAAAAAATTATGGATTTGATTTAGAATGCATTGCAACAGGCGTGCAGCTAGCTATTATCATAACTGCTATTAACGCTATTAACGAACTGAATCATGTTGTACTGCCAGTTCAGATTATGGTTAAAGAACATCGTAGACGGGTTCAGAAATCATAAGGTTTTGAAACTGTCCCTGTCTCTGGATCATATAGCGAGTAAGTATGGTCACGACCGAGAGACAATATAACTCATTTAGCTCTTAAGCCCAAGGGCTATCCTTCATTTGATCACGATAATTATGTTGTCTAAAGATAATAACATACAACGAAATTGATCAGATTTCAAACATTCCTTGTCAAACATTCCACATCCACAAACGTTTATTGTTATTGTGAAAATAAAAATTGCATGTGGACTGTAATAGAAGATAACAGCAGCAATTTGAATATTGCAGCATTCCCTGTTCCGAAGCCACACTCATAAGCGACTTCACTAAATGCAGAGAACATCCTGTGGGCGATGTTAAGGAGAATTATCTTCCGACATAGGGTCCCTCGCATGCAACAAATCGTCCTACGAAAGGAAACAAGATCAAGGTCTGTCATTCGATATCGATCTGGTGTATGTTGAGAATCTCAAACCTTTGTTGGCTTTGTTGTCTTTTCGTTTTAGAAGTCATTTGTTCATGAACATTTTAGAAGTCGATGCAATATAAGAAACCTTGGCCTGCTGTTGGAGATGTCCACTCTCTTAAATTGTGGATGAACTGGTTTCTGGGTAGAGAAAAGGGTGGAAGCTAGTTCTTGACTAGCATGCATTTGTTCAAGTGACTCAAAAAGTGCCTGTATTTTAGGATCTCACTATCTGAAGTAGAGTGCCGGTGGATAAAGAATGTTCTTCTAGTAAGCCATTACATTTGAAGTTTCGCCGAGTTGGGCTCATTCCTTTTGGAAAATAAGCTAGTTCTGTACGAGTATTCATCGAGTAGGCGTCGACGTGAGACTATTCACAACGCCCCCTCCTTGAGAACTTGGCTAAATGGTGTAGTCGCCAATTTCTAATCACTGGAAACCCAACGCATCAATTGATTAGTCACTCAGTGTCTGTCAAGTGACACAAAAACTGCTTCTCCATTCTCGTTTTCTAAGATGCCAATGCAATGCCTAAATTCCATTTGGCTTTGCCCATTCCCGAAGAGTCCTTCACATCGGCAATAAACCAAGCACTGACCACAGTGCATCTTCAATCTAGGGAAGAACTTCGTAAACTGAAACCGCTTGGTGCGGCCAGTTGTGAGAAAATTCAAAACGAATACCCACTTCTGTAATAGCCGATCAAATGCTCTGTGGACTACCCGACCTCAAAAATCCAACGGAAGGACTGCAAAAAACAATTTTCAAAAAATCCCAACGCCATGAGGGAGATAAGTTAAATCGAGCATGAAAGTCTGCTACGATGGCGGTATGTTACTTGAATTCATGACGCTTTATGACCGGGTAACACCTGGAAACGATTTCTCCCACTCCATCATCAGCCATGCTGAATGAGTTCCAGAAGGAACGGGCGTTTTGTACATCACGAGTGTGTAGTAAAGCAGCGCTTAGGGAAGCGAGTGCAGGCCGCATGAAAGGCTCGGAATGCCATGGGAAGCAGATGGTAATGCGATGTGCAGAAATGCGGTATTTGCTGCCAATATCCTTCAGATGAGAGCGCAGACACTCAACACCGGTGAAGATGAGCTTCTCTCCTTCGGGGGGCGCGCTACTCAATTGCATTGGGTGGCCTTGGCGGCGACTGGAATCTTGAATGAAACCAGAAGCAGTCGATTTGAAAAGCACAAGAAGAATGGAAATATTTCCGCTTCTGTCGACTGCGCATAGATGGGTAGCGGCTGTTTAGTGTCTCTGGTCTATGGGTTGTGTCGAAGGATGATGCAGAAATGTCCTATGTTCCCGCTACAGGCTTTATTTTCTTGCTTCGTATAGAAAATGTCTAGTGCGGAATTTCTTCTTCACCCACATCCACACACATCAATACACCATAAGGACAAGGTAAATGTACAAAATGAAGCGGACGTTGAGATCCTTTAAAAATAAAATCAATAGGAATCCATTTTGGAATGCCGATATGGGCATGCAATCAATTTATATGCATTTTTCAGAGGATTTTTCGCTCGTCCTCTCCCGTTGTTCGTCGTCCTTTCACTGGTGCCACTCGTGTAGTATATCCTCTCCGTGTGAGTGTGAGTATTGAACGGTGAATGAGAAAGGAAAAAAGATGCAAATACCAAAGGAATACGCTGCAAACTGTGCATGGCCGTAGAAGAAAAGAGCAAATTGAAATGCATTTCGATTCAAAAAGAAGAATGTCTACCTTTTGCGCTAGAATGGATTGAAAAATGCTCCTTTATCTCCCATAATGGATTTTGATTTGTAAAATTTCCCAGAGACGTACACTTTTATATGTTTCATCGTTTTTTCCTGTTTTTCGTTCCTTATCTGGTGCTGATGCCCCTCACAGCCCGTTCACCTCTCACTTTTTGTAAGTCCTGCGAGGGGGCGGCCAGTGGAAGGTCGACGTTGGAGTAGTTTTATGTTGTTTCCCTGCTCACCTCCTCGAAAAGCTGGCACAAATCCTATTGATTTGTGGGATGGAAATTAATATTCACAAGTACGACGCTGACGATGATGCTGGCGGCGTTGTGGGAGTGAAGGGGTCTTGCCGCTTGCGGAAGGTCATGAGGAAAATCGCAGTCAAATGCGGTGGTGTGCTGCATCATTACAGTCAGTAATGTGTAGGATAAAAGAGGACCTTCGGCGAGCAGAACGAGGGCAGATGAGAGCAGATGGTTGAAAGCGGCACAATCTGTGAGATTTGTCGGACTTTGTTAGATTTACTGGAGAAGGCTTTGTGTCTGGAGTTGATTTCTCTTTCGTTGTTTGTAAATGCATTGTAATGGCTTCGCTAAGTGCATTTGTAGATGGAGGCCTGCAAGTAAAAATATGCGGATTATCGTCGACCATTGAAGGTTGGAAGAACTCGTGCTTACTGTGTATCCGTTGTTTGCGGTTTCAATTAGTGACGGATTGTGGCATTGAGTTGCGCTGCAGTGCAAAGGATGTTTGATACTCGCGATGGGAAGCCGAAAAGAGAGTCTTCATTTGAAGGACAATGAGAATGCTACCATTGAGCACTGGTTACAGTTGAGTTTCGTAGTGCCGTTCATAGACCATGTGTAAGTCGAACTTTTTTTGGAGTTCTCATTTCTGATATGATATAATTGATACTGGGCTAATTATGAACGTTTTAAGGAGCAGGTAGTGTCTTAGTGCTGCTGACAAGAGGAGTTACGCCTTTGATAAGCCATCTGCGTAAGATTCGATTGGAAAGATATATATTTTGCTTTGAATGTTTTTTCAGCAATAATATAAGTCTGCCACATTGGCAGTGAATCACACTCTGCAGAACTGAACCCTCTACGAGCTCTTCGAGCAGAAGAAGAGAGACGAACACCGGCTTCTCAGGAGAAAAAAAAATTAGCATGAGAAGCGCGCGATCGGCAGAATAGAGGAATATCACTGCAGGAATGAGGTAAGGGAGTTTTACCAAAGAGCAGAGCTAAGCATTCAAGGTTATAGAGTCCCAACCCAGTCACAGTTGATGCTGAGGATATGGGGAAACGGAAGAACCAAATTCCGCTGCCAGGCAAAACGAACCATTCAACCCCAAAGAAAGGGACCATGAACATCAACAACAAAGCGTCCACCCGATCCGGATGAAGTGAGCATTGCCATATCCAAATTGAAATCCAACAAGCCTAGGGGAGCTGACGGCCTACCCGACGAGCTTTTTAAGGCCGCAGGCGATGATTTGGGAAGGAGCAAGCACCAACTCATCTGCACGATTTGGTCGGAGGAAAACATGCCCATTGTTTGCCCGATAGAAAAAAAGGAGACCCTCTGAACTGCTCCAAATACAGAGACTATCTCCTAAGTATCGCATACAAAATCTTATCAGCCGTATTGTACGCCAAAACCCATTCTTCAACAAGCTGGTCGGTCCATATCAGTGCGGCTTTAGCCCAGGAAAATCATCCATTGACCAAATATTCACACTACGGCAGATTTTGAAGAAAACGCTGGAGCAACAAATCGATACCCACCACCTTTTTATCGACTTTAAGGCCGCTCATGATAACACCTATGGAGGCGAGTTATACAGAGCAATGTCTAGTTTTGGCATCCCTACCAAAGTCGTCCGCAAGATAACGACGGAGAATGACCGCTGCTCCATCAATGTCGGCAAAGACTTTTTCAACATCGTTCTTGAAAGAATTGTTCAAAACTTCGCAGCCAACACCAGAGGAACTATCTTTCAGAAGTCCGTCCAACTACTCGCATATGCCGATGATATTGACATTATCGGAAGAACGCAGCGTGATGTCAATAGCGCTCTTGTGGGTATTGCAACGGAGGCCAAGAAGATGAGTTTACCTTACCGGTAAAGAGTGTAAGACCGAGTATATGCTGTCAACGAGAAAGGACACCCAACACCGACGTCTCGGTCAGAACCACACAGCAGACAGATACTATATGACCTTGAGGTAGTCAAAAACTTTGTCTATCAATTCGGACAATGACACTAGCGCTGATATGAAACGAAGAATAACTCTTGACAATCGCTGCTTCTTTGGGCTAAGAAAGCAATTAGTAAACAAAGCCATCTCTCGAACAACCAAGGTAATGCTTTACAAGAACTTAATCAGCAAGTTCTGTTATATGGCGCGAAGGCATGGACTTTGTCGAAAGCGGATGAAGCTGCTATTGGTTGCTTCGATGGGAAAATTGTTCGTGTGATTTTCGGTCCCGTCTGCATAGATGGTGAGTGGAGGAGGAGATACAACGACGAGCTATACGGGCTGTTCAGCGACATCGACTTAGCCAGAAGAGTGAACATCCAACGATTGAGATGGCTAGTTCATGTAGAGCGGATGGAAACCAATGCTCCGGCCCGAAAAGTCTTTAAATCCACCCCGAGGGACGGCGGAGTAGAGGAAGACCGCGACTCAGGTGGCGCACGCAAGTGGGAAAGGGACGTCAACCAACTATGCGTGCGAAACTGGAGACAGCTAGCTAAAGATCGAGCTGGTTGGAGAGGCTTGTTGGTTGAGGCCAACGTCCACCTCGGACAGTAGCGCCGTAAGTATATATCACAAGCAACAGTGAAGTTTCCAATGCATTTTTTTACAATACAAAGAATTCAGTGATGAGTGATGTCCGAAAGTTTTACCAGCGCAGCGGGTGAAGCAACTATCCGAAGTGTGCAAACGTCGGACAGAAACCTGTCGGAACGAAGAGGGTAGAGGTGCAGTCGATACTGATAATCTGGAAGGATCACTTCTGCAGACTGTTTAACGCTGTCAGACAGAATGTTCCACTCCACGCAATGGACGACGATAGGAAAGAATTCCGTCCCTCCGATCTAGACGAAGTCATGGTAACGATATCGAGACTGAAGTCGCTGAAGCTGCTGGAGCGGACGGATTGTCCGCGGAACTGTTTAAAGCAGCTGGAGATGATCTGGTTGGGCGCATGCACCAGCTCATCTGTAGGATATGGTCGGAGGAAAGCATGCCCGTATCGTTTGCCCGATCCACAAGAAAGGAGACCCCTTTGACTGCGCCAACTATCGAGGGATCAGTCTTCTTAACACCGCGTTTAACATCTTCTCTGCCGGCTTCAGGCGGGTACACAAAACCGCCTGAAGCCGTTCATTAATAATCTGATAGGTCCATATCAGTGCGGTTTCAGGCGTGGGAAGTCCACTATCGATTAAATTTTCACATTACGGCAGATCCTCGAAAAACCCAAGAGATACAGATCGACACCGACCAACTATTTGTCGATTTAAAGGCCGCATATGACAGTGTGCATAGAGACGAGGTATACAACGCCATGCCTAGTTTGACATTCCTGCCAAACTCGTCAGATTGTGCAGGATGACGATGGAGAAATCTCGCTGCTCCATCAAAGTCGGTAACGAACTCACCGAGACCTTGAATGTCAAAAGAGGTTTTAGGCAAGGCGACGCGCAGTCATGTGATTTTTTCAACATTTTGCTTGAGAAGGTCGTGCAAAACTCACACGCCAATACTAGAGGCACGATCTTCCAGAAGTCCGTTCAACTGCTAGCATACGCGGACGACATTGACGTGATTGGCCGAACTCAGCGAGCCGTCAATGAAGCGTTTGCTTGTATTGAAACTGAGGCCGCAAAAATGGGTTAAGCGGTGAATGAGGGCTGTTGAAGGTTCTTGGAGAAGAAGATTCACAACCACGAACTGTACGGGCTGTACAGCGACATGAGTCTAGTCAGGCGTCTACGGATTCAACACATGGATGGACAACACAGCTCCAGCCCGAAGAGTCTTTGACTCCGAACCAGTGGGACAACGCAATAGAGGACGACCACTAACCCGATGGCGCACTCAAGTGGAGAAAGACCTCAACCAACTTGGAGTGCAAAATTGGAGGCAGCTGGCGAACGATCGTGCCAGCTGGAGAGGATTGTTGACCGAGGCCCAGGTTCACCATCGGACTGTAGCGCCACAAGAAGAAGAAGAGCCAATTTAATACCAAATTTAATGTAAATTCAAAGAAAATTGCCAACAAATTACAACGAAAGCTGAATTACGCAATTTCCGTAAAGCTTTCAAAGCAGTAACTCAAAACTCACTACAAGAGACTGAGGGTCAACCATTATGTACGTGTTATGTTATAAATATTTTTATATTTTACTGTGGGCTTTCGTTTGAGAAATACAGTGGTGAGCCAAATTACTCACGCTTGCCGCACTTACTGTACTCATTGGAGCATAATTTTCTTCATCCCACTGAAACAAATGCTTAGGGCTTGAATTGCAGCCCCTGCTCTAACATTTAGCAGAGGTTGCGGAGTCCATTACTTCTGCTTAAAATTAATCATTCAATTTGAGTTTTGAATTATTTCTACACTAAATTGGGTAGGATAATTTTGAGTAATGGACAAATTCATTTGCACCTTTACAATAATTTTTGTTGTATGGAAAATATGTTATACACCAAGTGGCTGCCACCAGTGTTGATACACATCCATATGTGCCTGTTTAATCGCATTTTTCATTGCTTGCCGCAAGGTTTCCTGCCATAACCGTTAGCATTCCTGTGGAGGCCTATAAGGCACGAGCCCGTGCCTTCAAGTATAGCTAAATAAAGAAGTCTTGGATGGTTAAGTCAACCGATTTTACAAACCGTGCCGCAAATAATAAATGCTTCCTTCACAATATCAGACATCAAAAAAAAAAATAAAAAATAAAATAACGCACATTCCGATAAGAAAATAAATTGATTACATTTCAAAATGGTCATAGTTAATAGTAAGATTCATTGCCACTAACATTTACAGAAGAAAAGGCAAGAAAAACTACATCTGTAATAAAAACCAATTAAAACTTACAAATAATAGCTGTGAAATGCAAATTCTGTCGATATGGATATAAAGTGAGATATGAGTTAACCTCAGGAGTTAACCTCAGCATTACAGCGCTTGAAATTAGAAAAGTTCGTATATTCGAAAAGAGCGGTTTCAGTGTCATCACCAACCTCCAACGCCAGCATGTACACCTTACTGCTTGCCATTAACTGTACCAGAAACTGCACAACCAGACTAAGCTGCCTAATAGACCCTAGAATCGACTGCAACCCCCTTCGGTTGGAATGGAACACTTTTAATTGACTTCGACATAAAGCCTGGAGAGGACTCTATAGAAAGTACGTGGAATTATTTTCTGGGGTGTACAATCTATACCTTGTGGCGGCCCGTGGTGTTGTGGGTGTGTGCGTCGACCCCAAACTCGACGTCGTAGGTTCGATTCCTGCTCTGTGCGACGAAAATAATTTTCACGACCCCACCTCTTTCGAGTTACTGACAATGCTCAAAGAGTATTTCCTGTCTAGAGAAAGCTTCTCAAACTTGGCCGTTCGGATTCGGCATAAAACTGTAGGTCCCTTCCACTCGTGAGAGAACAATAGCACGCACAACACGGGTGGTTGCTGAGAAGCTAGGCCCTGGCCCCCTACGCGCTGTAACGCCACCCATATTATTATTATTATTATTATTATACAATCTATACACTGCCCAGTAGCTAAGTCTAAGTCGCGAACTATTCGCCCTTTAATTATTCTGATTTACAAACAAATCACAAGCTGAGGGTCGATATGTCTGTTCATAGTAAGCTCACTCAAAATATGTCCATACCCAGACTAATGACACCAATCATGTAACCTTGGAATTGATATATCGCCAATCTACGTGATTCGAAACTTGATACAAAAAGCAATGAATGCATTCGCATACATTCGCTGGCGAAGAATTAATAGAATCAGCAACTTTCTTCTACCCTTATAGTCTAAGAATGTGTTCATTTTACTCACTGCCACCGGTAGACCACGTATTCTAGCAAAAGAGAATCATGTCGAGACAAGGACACTCGCTGTCCGAATTTGTTAATTTTAAAACGCAATTAATCATGTCTGTGTTTATTATTCTATCAACATTAAAAATGTCCAGTGGACCGGAATAATTTATGTCCTTCGCTTCGACAAAAAACAAGCAAGAAGCTCACCCACAGCACACAATGGACTGTCTGCACGAAGGCCCCTGGCAGGCTGAAGGCAGGACCGCCAAAATCAACAGCAATCGCGGCAAATACAACACGAAACGAGGCCAACTGAAGGTGAAACGGGAAGCGCACTACTTCTGCGAAAGCATCGCCTTCAGAGGCGGAACCAGGACACTTCCACTTATTGTTGATTTCGTCTTGCTCCCAGATTCACCATTCCGACGAAGTTCGTCGATTTGCGCATTGTCTGGACCGTTGGTAGAAAGGGAGAGATGGGTATCTGAAAGCAGCAGCTAGGCGGACGGCAGACACTTAAATATGCACCGAAGGAGGAGCGAGGGTGGTACGCAAACAGCATCATAAAGATGTGGCAGCAACTGCCGGAAAGTTGGACATTCTCGCAATAGAGTGAGGTCAAGGCGGACTTCGAGACAGATAAGAGCTAATTAAGTTTGTGTCACAGAAAATGTGCTTCGCATAGCTCCTTGGCCTTCAAGGCAATTAATATCGTGAAAGGAGCAAAATAATGCTCAAGTTAACAGAAATTTCTCTGACGGACACTTGTGGGGTTGAAAATTAATTTCGACTTGGTTGATTTTTAAACTACCTCCGAGTGTAAGGATGTGGAGCGTGCGTGCCACATTTTCATATGTTGTCTGTGCAGCGGACGGTCAGTAAGTCTGGTGGCAGTGTCTATTTCTTTTAAGCTGTTTTTGTGCAGAACATTTTTCTCCTTTCCGCATGATCCACTAAAGAGATCGCGAGCGGTTGTGTACTGGTGAATTTTAAGGCAGCTATATCGCAGCCACGAAGTTCCATCGACATTGATTTTAATTATTGTACCACCTACAACATGAAGTGGGGCGAAGCCTATCCGTGAAGGAGCTCCATAAGATATTTGAAAATAAAACACGTGTTGTCATAATTAAATTGATTTTCTGTGTTTAACATTTATACCTGGTATACCGGTATGAAATTATTTTATGAAAATAAAACACTGATTATTAATGGGAAAGTAAAAACTTTTTATTCAAAGTATTGGCCATTGTTTTCTACACATTTTGACCACCTTTCTGGCAATTTGTGAATACCACGCCAATAAAATTGTTCGTCTTCTAAAGCAAACCAATCAGACACCCAATTTTCGACTTCTTCGTAGGAATCAAAATGCTGCTCAGCCAATGTAGTCGGAAGGAGCCAAGTCTGGTGAATACGGCGGGTGGGGTAGCTGCTCCCAGCCAAGTGTTTTGATTGTACCCTGAACCGGTTTTGCTTTGTGTGCAGGTGCATTGTCATGGAGCAAAATTACCTTGCCGTGTCTTATGGCCAGTTCTGGTCGTTTCTCAATGCATGGTTCAAATTGATCATTTGTTGTCGGTAGCGATCAGTATTAACGGTTTCACCAGGTTTTAGGAGCTCGTGGTACAACACACCTTTCTGGTCCCACCTAACACACAGCATTGTCTTCTTGCCGAATCGATCTGGTCCCAGATTAAACCATGATTTTTTCCGCTTAGGATTCTTAAAGCAAAACCATTTTTCATCGCTAGTAACAATCCGATGCAAAACCGATTTCTCACGTATCTTTGAAGCAAAATTTCACAAGTGCTTTTTCGGTTTTCCATCTGCCTTTCATTACATTCATGTTCCACCCATTTTCCACACTTTTGGAATATTTTCCCATAGCTTTCTTCAAATGAAAACAAAAAATGAATGCTTTCCGCAAATCAACACTTTCCGGTACAGAATTCGACATTTTTAACACGATGAAAAAATATGATTTTGTCTGTTCAATGACTGTGTACTAAATATTAATCACAGATGTCATAGCAAACAAACAAACAAATACAAAAGGGCTCGTTCACAACAAATGTTCCCTATCGAGACATTTGTATCTTGTATATGTTCGGTACAATTTATTATGCTACAAGTGAATAGTACTAACATTTTTAAGAAAAGATATTTAATAGGAAAACTGACTAAAAATGGTTTTAGTAAGACGTTTTAACGGTGGTAGCCCGTGGCGTTGTGGGTATGTGTGTCGTTCCCAAACTCTACGTCCTAGGTTCGATTCCAGCTCCGAGCGACGAAAATAGAGAAAGCTCCTTAAACAAAGCCGTTCGGATTCGGCATAAAACTGCAGGTCCCTTCCACTCGTGAGAGAACAATAGCACCCACAACACGAGTGGTAGCTCAGAGGCTAGGCCCTGGCCCTCTACGGGCTGTAGCGCCAACCATGCTACTACTGCTACTAAGACGTTTTAACGATACAATATCACACATTATAAGACTTACTATATGGTATATAAGATGAGGGTGTGAGTAATTTAACTCCTACTAACAAACGGGTTGAATTTTCCTTAATTTCTCGAAATCAGTCAGCATTTTAAGGCATAACAGGAATAACGCACAAATTCAGATACTCGAGTTTTTTTCGCATTTATTCGATAAATAATAAAATTTTTCTTCTAATTTTGCACTTATATCAAGCACATGAAACTAACTCGACTAGATTGAGTTAGGTCTTTATAAAATGTCCGACAATGTACGTTGTACGATAAATACGATAAACGCGATACATACAAGATATAAGAGAGTTCAATGACAATATAAAGACAAAATGTCAGAATTGAGCATCCATCCACGGGGACTGCTCATGGTGGACTTCACCTTTTATCCGAGCGGATTGCTGAAGTACTACAAAAACAAAGTTTCCTGAGATTATAGCAAATGCTGTTTATCGCCCGATCATTATCCCGCACCCATCTCGTAACCGTAACCGAATCCTTTCTCCCCAGAGAATGCAGCACAGAGATTGGAAACAACATTGACCATAGATCGAATTATATTACGGATCAATCCTACCGGGTGTTGATGTGGGCTAATAGTTGCACACAAAAAAAAAATGATGGTAGCTTGTGTCACATAGCCAACAGGTACGTTCATATTATACTATCCGATGGTACGACAAGTCGAATGACCTGGTCGTAGAGACGAATACTAGGTCGCGCAAATATGAACGCTCCCTACGACGGTAGTACGGAATTTCAAATTGTTCGACTTGTTTGACTTGTTCGTTTTGGATTGAAGAGTGACCATCAGCGTATGAATGGAAATGATTTGGTTTTTCGATAGAGTTTAGGGTCGAGTGTATATTACGGACATTTTCATCACTGCAAGAAGAATATGCGCTCTGATGTGGATGTCACGATAATCCCTTCAAGAATGAAGTCCGTGAACGTAGTCACGTCACTGCGTACGCTTCCCAATTCCACTTATCTAAAAAGCCGCTGTACTTTGCCCATACCCAACAATATCCGAATTTCACACGAAGCAATGATGATGAAAAAGATGCGTAAGAGCTTGCAAGTTTTGACAATGGAACAAAACTTATGAATGGTACTATATAAGCCTGCAAGCATGTATAAACTTCTAATCAGTGTGACCGAAGGGACTCTATAGAGTCAAGAGAACTCATTTTCTTTAGTTTGACTCATAGACTCATACTTTTTAGATTTGACTCATTTTTTAAAGACCAAAATACCTAACTTAATTTGCTTTCATATTTCCATTTTCATAACTTTCCAAAGTGTGGACTACGCTTTATTATTTCCTGAACGCTTTCATTTAAAATGCCTGAATACTAGTCCTACACCCAGGAATGACTCTCGCCAGACTTCGAGCCAGGAAAGGAATGTATGTAGAGGGTGACAACATTAGATTGTACCCCTCTTGGCTTTCCATGCGGAAACCTTTGCAATCCAAATGGCAACAAATTGTGTGAATTGTGAAGGACAAGTGGACGGCTCGACACATCTGTGTTTGTAGTGACAGCCAAGCTGTACATAAGGCCTTACATAACCCTTTCCCGCTATAGTTCAGGAATGCAAATCGTCTCTAAATTTGACTGGCAGTCAAAATTCAACTCATCTGGGTCGCAGGACACTAAGGAATTGCCGATGAACTTGCTAGACAAGGATAAGAGGAAACTCCTGAACTTGCGCTCAGACTACCTGCGGCGGTCGTTGGGGCTTCCATTGATAGTTGGACCTCTCGAGAGCACAATCGCAGATTTCACGACTCTCAAGGATGAAGAAAGACCAAGTGATTGGTCCCAAACTTCTGTACGAAGTCAGCGGCATTCTTGTTGTGCCTTGACAGAAAAGACTGTAGACGACTTCCCGGTTTAATAACGAGCCACAACACCTTTGCCAAACACTTAAGGTTACTGCCTGGCAGTACAATGGACCAGCCTTGAGGCTGACCGATCCAGTATAGTATTAAAACCTCCAACAAGGAAAAATATACTAGTTTATTTTTTCACATAAGGATTCATTCTGGGACTCATAAATAATTTAACCTGTGGTAACACTGCTTCTGATATACTCAAACGATAGAATTTAAGCCTGCATACGGCCAAGCAACAGCCATGGCAACAGCTCTAACTACAGTGGAATCTCCTTACAAAAAAACGACCCGATCAGTTGAACTCTCTCTAACTCGAACTAAGTTTGATATCCCGTGATAATTTGACCAAGGAAGAGTTCATTGAATACATGGTATAAAAAAGAAGCACGGCTAGAAATCACAGAATACCTTAGACAGGGAAAACAACACAATCTGGCACTCTGTCAGCATGGACTGGGTAGACCAATTAGAACTCTTATTGGCGTATTGGAGTACACCACTGTCATAGGATGACAAGTCCACACACCGACATCAGGACCTTAGCTCATGCAACGCAGCAGGTGTTTACTAATTTCATCACCCAATAATGTGCTTTGCTGACAGTTTTATGCAGACCTCCAAACTTAAGACCTCTTTTCTAGTCTCACAAAACCACTTTCTGACTTAGGGGCATTGGAGCTGTGAATAAAGAATGTTTTTTATAGACGAGTGAAACCAGACAACCAGTGAAGGAATTATTATATCCTGAATATCAACAGGTTGCTCACATCTTCACCACCCCAACGGTTGAACATACAGACTCTACAACCACTTTCAAGGTATGTAGCTCACTAAACTCACCTCATTCAGAAAATAAGTTTTAATGCATGTCAAATAAACAAGCCATCGAATGAGAAGACAAACATCACTCCAATCATCCACTTAAAGTCGCACCAGTCCAATCCCATTACGACCGTAACTTTAAGCATCCAATGATGCGTCCCACAAGAAAATTCAATCTCCACCTGAAAACATTTTAAGTCCATGAACCACTCTAAGCCATATTACACTACGAGTTGAATTCTCGTCATCCCCCACCATTCCTCATGGCACAGTGGCACATTAAAAAACACCCCACACACGTTGGTCTCACCCAACGTGCACGACGGCTAAAGAAGCAGAAAACCATGAGCAGATACAATTTTATATCATCCAGGATATCTGAAACGCATTACCCAAGATTACACCTCAAATCGCCTCGCTCGAGTGGCTGCAATGCACTCAAGTATTGCAGCTCTTCATTATCGTCGTCTCGTCCCTGTACGGCTGTTCTACTCGTTCTCATGCTCGTCAGAGTTCTCGACGTCGTCATCGTCTACGTCTACGGCTACGAACTTCTGTTGCTGAAAGGATAAGCACAACACACATTGCATAGGTGGCACATGTGCCAGGATACATAAGGCTCTTCAAAATTTTGGTTTCCATGGCTGTCTAACTTCAGATATGAGATTGCCAATGATTGCTTGTTCGGATCCTCTCTCATATCGCGTCGAAATCACACACATCCTGGCGTATCCTAATCGAAAAATGGCAAAATTGATTTCGATT
Organism: Eristalis arbustorum; assembly: GCA_916610145.1. NCBI lineage: Eukaryota > Metazoa > Arthropoda > Insecta > Diptera > Syrphidae > Eristalis > Eristalis arbustorum. The sequence goes on from OU744316.1 coordinate 66,008,697, forward strand.
CCTTGGCGTTTAATTAAATTATTCGGTATTGGTTAGAGGGGATGGATTTTCAAAGTTTTCCGTTAGTTTGTTTGCGCAGATAACGAAATTGATATTGATATTCTCAGGTATATGCACTATTGATCAAATATTGAAGTTTGCCCAAGAGATTGGTTTCTGGCTTAGTCGTGGTGACGCCGAACGGCGAGGAGAAAGTTGATGTTTGAAACAGGCAAATGAAATCATTTTATTGGTCATTAGGATTCAGTTGCAAACGTGAGGTGTCAGTATCGCAAGGAACGACTGCTAACGTGGCTGAAGATGCTATAATTGTTTTGCTTCTGTGCTCTAAGTTTCCTAAGCCGTCACTTTGAAGAACTTCAGTCGCTTAAGTAACTTTATGCTAATTGTTTCATATTCGACAGGGAAATGGAATAATGTGATTAAATTTAGTAATTGTCGGTGGAGTGTTTTTTCTCACAATAAGACAAGTCAAATGACACTAAATGGTGAAGTAGAATCCACTATAATTTGGACCGCTAATGCCGTTGTCTGTGTGTCTCTTTAGGTACGTTCACATTATAAAGGGTGATTTTTTAAAAGCTACAGGAAAGTTTTTAAAAAAACACACATAAATTACATAAATCACACATAAATCTTTATTTGAATCGATAGTACGATCCATATAATTTAATGTTTGAAGATTATTTCATGCGAATGTTGACCTTGACTGCGCCTCAAATGGTCCATCCGCGTAGTCCCATTTTGGCATACTCTTTCAAACATTTCGGCCGGTATCTCACGAATAAATGCTGCAATGTTGTCAAGCTGCAGTGCTTGTCTGTATAGACATGAGCTTTAACATAGGCCCACAAAAAATAGTTTAAAGGCGTTAAATCGCACGATCTAGGCGGCCAATTGACCGGTCCCGAACGTGAAATAAAATGTTTACCGAACTCGCCTCTCAATAAGTCCATTGTTGCGCGTGCTGTGTGGCATCGGGCACCGTCTTGTTGAAACTACTGTCATGCAAGTCAAGCTCTTGCGTTTTGGACAAAAAAATGTTGGATACCATCTCACGGTAGCGCTCACCATTCACAGTTACGTTACGATTGGCATCACCTTTGAAGAAGTACGGTCCAATGACGCCACCAGCCAATAAACCGCACCAAACTGTGACTTTTTGTGGATACATTGGTAGCAATGCTTCTGGCTGATATTCACGCCAAAATCGACAATTCTGCTTATTTACGTACCCATTGAGCCAAACTTAAACGGACCATAAAATGGAAGAAGCGCGCGATGAACTTTTTTAACGGAGCACGCATTTTGATAATAAAATCAATAATTTGCAAGCGTTGTTCGTTTGTAAGACGATTCACGGTTAAACTATAAACCAAACTGAAGATTTTTGACAGTGAAACAAAACAAGAAACGTGAGTCAGCTGTTTGATCCAGTGTTGCCAAAAAGATAATAGCTAAAAAATCACGCTTTATATCAGATAACCCTCTCGTTTGTAATCTTGTAAATGTTCTTTAATAAAGCATTTCGTGAAGTTTAAAGGGCTGATGTTGAATGTGAACCACACCTTTTGTGCATTTGATTTGACATTTCTCAATTTCAGACTAACTCAGTTTGAACCATGAACAGATACACAATCGAGCAGCGCGTTAAAGTCAGGTTTATTGTGGAAATGGGCGTTCAAATCAAAATGCATATCGTCCAAATGTGCGTACAATCGGAAAAATCGTGCAAGTATTTGAGCAAACCGGGTATGTAGGAGATGTGAAAACACCAGTGCATGCTCGTACAGCTCGTACTGCGCAAAAATAATGCTGCTGTTCGTGATAGTTGGCTGGAGGGTAACCTAGTTCCCACAGGGTATAGTGGATGTATGTTTAAGCAACACTTCCAACAGCTGCTTAGCGGGCCTGACCAGGAGAGAGTGATAGGGAACCAGGAAATCCCAACTCCAGTCCTCCCACCTAGCTTTGAAGAAGTCGGTACAGCCATTAAGAGGCTGAAGAACAACAAAGCCGCAGGCTCAGATGGCTTACCATCGGAGCCTTTCAAAGCTGGGGGCAATGTAATGGTAGGGAGCATGCACCAAATCATTTGCAGAATTTGGGAAGATGAAAGCATGCCCGACGACTGGAATATCAGCTCCATATGCCCCATCCACAAAAAGGCGATAATACCTCCTGCAAGAACTACAGAGGTATATCCCTGCTCAATGTCGCCTACAAGATCCTATCCAGCGTACTGTGTGAACGTCTACAGCCGTTTTGCACCGCACTGGAGAAGACCAGCGAGTTTCAAATCGATACTAATTAATATGTTCATCGATTTTAAAGCCGCATACGACAGCATTCATCGCAAGGAGCTATTCGAAGCGATGGCCGAATTCGGGATCCCGAGAAACCTGATCCGGTTGTGTCGCACCACGCATACGCCATGCACCGTGCAGTTCGGTTCAAAAACCTCTGAACCGTTCGAAACCTACACCGGATTTTGGCAAGGAGATGCACTGTTGTGTGATTTCTTCAATTTGGTACTGGAGAAGATAGTGGGGCGGGCACTAGGAGGAACTATCTTCTACAAGTCAGTCCAGCTGTTGGGATACGCTGATGACATCGACATTATCGCGCGGTCCCAACGTGCAATAGTGGAAGCTTTCACGGCAATTGAAGAACAGGCGAAGCTAGGTCTTAAGGTCAACGAGGACAAAATAAAATATATGTTGTCGAGCAAGAAACGATCCGCCGCACCTAGGCCAAAACGTCACAACCGACAGCTACAATTTCGAGGTAGTAAAGGAGTTTGTCTACCTCGGGGCAAATGTAAACTCCACGAATGACATCGTAGTGGACATCCGACGTATAATCGCTGTTGGCAACCGATGCTACTTCGGTCTGTCAAACCAACTGGGCTCGAAACTCCTGACTCGAAGGACCAAAGTCATGCTTTACAAAACCCTTATCCTGCCAGTCCTACCGAAAGCTGGACATTAAATAAGGCTGCAGAGTTGATTCTTGGTGCCTTCGAAAGAAAAATTCTACGTCGGATATATGGTCCCGTCTGCGAGGAAGGCGAATGGAGGAGAAGATACAACCGCGAACTCTACGAGCTGTACAAGGATGTGGATGTAGTCCGGAAGGCAAAAATTCGTCGACTACACTGGCTCGGCCACATCGAGCGAATGGACAACAACGCTCCAGCAAAGAGGGTCTTCGAACCCGAGCCTCCTGGTTCGAGACCGACCCTTCGGTACATAGACCAAGTCATCACGGATGTAAGACAGCTTAGCCTTGAGGACTGTAAGCAGCGTGCCCAGGACCGTCGCCGATGGAAGGGAGCAATTGCTCAGGCTCAGACCCTTCACGGTTCATCTGCCTGATAGGTAAGTAAGTGATGCAGGTCAGGCAGTTACTGTGAATGGTGTTCACTATCGTGAAATGATAACGAACTTTTTATGGACCGATTTGGAAGATATGAATGTGGGCGATATGTGGTTTCAACAGGACGGTGCCACTTGCCACACAGCTAACGAAACAATGGCTCTTTTGCGAGACAAATTGAATGGCCGTGTTATCTCACGTGGTGGCGATGTCAATTGGCATTCTAGATCATGTGATTTGACACCGTTGGATTTTTTTCCTTGGGGTTATTTGAAAGAAAAGGTGTGCGTCGATAAGCCAGCAACAATTCAAGCGCTAAAGGATGAGATAATTCGGCTCATTAAGGGCATAGAACCTCAATTATGCTTTAATGTCATCGTCAAAATTTTGCTCATAGGATGGAGGTGTCCGGCGGCCATTTGGCCGATATTTTGTACCATACATAATTGAACCAACCAATATTATCATAATAATTGAAACGATAATAATTTCCTAAATAATTTGTGTTATATTCAAAATCAACATCGGCCCCTAAAATTTAACCACCATTTAATAACCAACTGTCTCTTCCGTTTGAAGTTTTGCTAATTTCTCTTTGAAGTTGCATCAGAATGGCGCTACTTTATTCGGAATAAATATATGTGTAATGTCTTCTCTAGTGAAATACCGAATGAAATAAGTTGGCTATTCGGTTGCCAGAATAAAAGTGAATGTTTATTTATCTAAAGCTATGACAACTAGAATTTATATTTAGCTTGGCCAGCTAGATTAGTGTAATGTGTTTATCCTACTGACAAGGACGCCACATCCCTCCTATATTTTTTTTTAACCTAAGCTTCAACTCTGGATTTTTTGGCTCGGTGTTATTTTCCACTACCTCGTTAGATTCTTCCAGCGAGGGATCAGAATTGCTTTCATTAGTATTTGTTCCTTCCATCCCTGTTTGAGATAAAACTGGTATCTTTTCCTAACTGTCCTTTGTACCACTGCTCGGTTAGATTTAATCACCTCAAATTCAGCAGGATCGAAAGTTGTTGTAAGCTTGTTTTGGGGTGCCAAATTGCGAAGTAAGACTATCGCCAATAGAAATATTCCCCTCTTGCCTCTGAGTCTAAAATAGTTTCATTTATGTCTTCTATAGAAGGAATTTTATCTCTACTTGATCTTTTATACAGCAGTTCTGGAGGTGATTTCCCCGTTGTACCATGCGGTGTCACGTTCCACATTAAAGTAAATTTCTGCAGTTCTACTTTATAGTCTGCCCCCTTTCCGTGAGCTATTTGTAGTCTACTTAAAATCGATCTATTCATGTTTTCAACTTCACCATTGGTCTGTGGCCAGTAAGGAGGCGAAGTTATCAAATCAATGTTGTTACTGCCACAATTGTTCTTAAATTCACCACTCACAAACTGCCGACCATTATCAGCTTTTATAAATTTAGGATACTCCAATCTAGACAAATTTCTTCTAAAATGACAATTATTTCTGAAGACGTTAGTTTTTTTACAAATCTAGTCGCCTGGTATCTTGAATAGTAATCAATGATTACAAAGGCGTTATCGTGATTTGATAAAGGACCCAATAAATCCATTGCAAGGCATTCCCAGGGTCCGTCTGGAAAAGCATGCCGCTGCATAGGCACTGGTGAAAAAGATTCCACTTCTCTGTCCATTAGTGGCCACCATATTTTTAACCGCATTCTTCGTTTCATTGCTGTCTCCCCTGGATGACGTTCATGTCCTAACACCAATACTTTCGTCCGTAACGGTCTTGGTATGACAAGTCTGCAACCACGTAGTAAGATGTTTCTAATTGTGCTTAGTTCAAATCGAAACGGAAATAACTTATTTTTGTTACACGCTGTCCAATCGTCTCTCTTGATATTTTCTACCGCTTCCATAATCTCTCTCTCTCTCTACCTGTATTCCTTTTATCTTCCACCCGATTTACGTCCACTCCCCATAAAAGAACTCTTAATTTGAGCGCAGTATCACGCCAGATAAGGGACTGTATACCGTTCTTGATAACATAGAATGAAGCCATCGATACTCTCTAGTCAACTCATATGGGAGCTTCAAAAAAAGCTCTTATTTCAGGAATATCTTTAGCTGAACTGATTTTCCGATTCTGTTCTGACATTAATCAATGCTGAGGTTTTGCATAGATTTTCCCAGTCTTCTTCCCCTATCAGTGAAGTCGATGAGTCAGATGAGTCGATTTGCATTAAAAATTTGTAGTTGCCGATGAAACAGATTATTTTTCCACTTGAAACTTCAACATGGTCTTCTGTGATTTGAAAACAGGTGTGCTCACAACTACAAGTACTACTTGAGTTTTTTGCGTCTACCAACCTGACCTTCGATGGTTCGAACTTATTTTTCTTATGAAAAGGTTCATTATCAAATGGGGTCTTTCGCTTGTCAGACTTGGTTTTACATTTCTTAGGACAATGCCTCAAAAACTCACATTTATTACATTTGCTATTTTTAGCTGGACACGAAATATTATTTGCCAAGTGACCCAATCCTCCTCATCTTTTACATTCGTCATCTTCGTTTGGACCCTCCTGTTTATGAGTATTTCAGATGTTGTTAATACCACAAGACGATAGAGCTGGAATCATTGATTCTGTCTGGCGCTCGATCTGTTCGTGAACTCACGGGCTACTCATGTCCTTTTTGGGTTTCGCATTAGTAAAAGGGTCGAACTGAAAACAAACTACCTACCTTTTTCCTTTAGAATTTCGTTAAATTCTTTCTTTCATAATACTCCCACGGTGTATGTACATAAATAGATTTGTTCATATTCCAATCGTCTCAATCATTTCATATTCAAAGAAGAAAATTCCAAAAAAAAATGTTATCTCCTTTGCCATCCACGAGTGATTTTCAAACAGGCATTAGGCCAGTCAACTCCTCCTCGGCCCCACCTCCACACCTGAGGCACATTTCTCAATGCGAAAAAACCAAAATGAAAAAAAAACAGAAGAAACTAAGGTAGAATATCTGCTCGACTGTCAATGTCATATGTACGCTTTGACATTTGATTTCTGAATGCGCGAGTACTTTTCCATCAAAATCACTCGCCCAGAACGTTCGTACTGTTCGGTGAGCAACCTTTCGGCTTGAGGAGAGGAAATATCTAACAACATGTCACCACCACGCCCCTTTCGGAAATTCTGTCCTTCTATTGTGTGTTTCCTGCTCCCTCTTTCACTCATTCACTATCTCACTTTGTCGCCAAAGTGAATGTTATCTCATTTTTCGTTGTTGACGGCATCCAAATTGCCTCCGTGAGAATCCATTATTTGACAGTTTTTCATGTAATCTACGTTGGGAGGCTGGCTGGATGAGCAGAATTTTCCGAATCATTGAAGTCATCTACTCTGACTGTGGATGCATACACACGTACTCGTGCCCAGGCCTTGCCGCTGGCAGGGAGCACAATCCAGTGGATTGAATCCACCCAACAGTGTGTATTGTCGTGTCGAAGTTTCGGATTTAAATTGAGTTACTGTGCCAGATGCGGGAGTGAGGTACATTATCTAAGGGCATGCGGATACATTGTGTCGTCGTCTTCCCTGCGCCACTCAAAAAGAAACAATAATCTGTCTGTTTGAATTTTTGATGCAGAAAAATGAATCTGTGGTGGCGGACTGGGGGTGGTGATAAAGACTGAGGACTAAGGACTAAGGCTTGTTCTCGTCCTCGTGCCGCCTGGAATTTCTCTGTTCCCGCGCAAATGGATGTGCAGGATTATTTATTAGACATCGGGTGGCAAGTGCTCTTGATTCAAATTTTTTTCAGTCCCTGTGCCGCTTTCCACTGAATTTGAGGTGGGCTGGGGGAAAACTCCTCCATAACATCGATGTCCTATTAAATCGGCTGACATTGTTGATGGGGGTGAGGGTGGGAGTGGGGTGGTGTCTGTAGATTCTTTGGTATCGTTTCATTATTCAAATGCTAAATTCGTTGAAGTGGAAAACAAAAAAAAAAAACACACAAAAGAGGAATCGCAAAAAAGAAACAAACAAAAAATACAAGTTCCCCTGGAGAAGGAGGAGGTGGTGTGGCGTTGTAGAATACGGATCCGGAAGAGGAATGAATGGCACACCGATTCGAAGGAAGACGATTTTGATTTCGCGCCTGAATGGATTGAGATAATTACATTTTGCATATCGGAGCTGAGTTCATGTGAGCCCTGTAATTTTCTGATTTAAGAGCTTCGGAATGACAACTCATTCCACGTTGCTTGCTGGGCTTTGGCTGGATGATGTGTTGAAAATGCGAATGCGATTTGCAGGCGAAGTGCTATGGAATCGATGGGACTTTGATATGTTAGGAATGAGTGAATGGGAGTCAAAGGAAATTAATAATTGACTTGGAATAAAAGAAATGAGGAGACATTGAGGAGATCTTTTTTGAGATTGGGTTGAGTATCAGGTGCTGTTTGAGTGGGGGACTTGGACACGTGTCGTCTGCTTGATTGGGTGTTGCTTTGATTACCTGCTTACATACACGTGTTAGGTAATCAAGTCACTACCACTCACGGTGAGTACAGAAGAACGCGCCAAGTGGAAAGATCTACTGCTGCTTCAAAAAAACATAGGCAACATTTTCGCACCGCATCATTCGCGGTTACCTAAACTGAAATTTGGCGATGAGAAGGCGACCAAGATGTTATTCACGACTACGGCAAAAGGAAGCACACAAGAATTGCAGCTTGTGCTTTTCTATCTATCTATCTAATAGTCTTCATGAAAAGTATTTTCTATAATAGTATAAAAAAAAACTCGGTCTTTTATAATTTATTAGATATCCAATGTGCTCTCTCCGCTGTCCTTCTGTATGCTGTTTAAGCAACATCTCGGCGAATAGTCCGGCAATAATCCACTTGATATCGACTATCTTCTTCTTCTTGTGGCGCTACAGTTCGGGGTGAATCTGGGCCTCGGTCAACAATCCTCTCCAGCAGGCACGATCTTTCGCCAGCTGCCTCCAATTTTGCACTCTAAGTTGGTTGAGGTCTTTCTCCACTTGAGTGCGCTATCGTGTTAGTGGTCGTCCTCTATTGCGTTGTCCCACTGGTGCGGAGTCGAAGACTCTTCGGGCTGAAGCTGTGTTGTCCATGCGCTCTACATGGCCTATCTATCTTAGGCGTTGAATCCGTAGACGCCTGACTAGACTCATGTCGCTGTACAGCCCGTACAGTTCGTGGTTGTGAATCTTCTTCTCCAAGAACCTTCAATGCAAACACGACCAAAGATTGAACTCAGAACTTTTCTCTCGAAGAGACCAAGTGCGTCTTCATCCGCTCTTGAGATAGTCAGGCTTCCGCGCCATAGAGCCAGACAGTGATGAACAAGGTCTTATATAATTTATGAAGGCTCCAGGGCTCCACTACTGAAATGCCTCTCGAGCCCACAGAAACAGCGATTGACAAGAGTTATTCTGCGTTTAATCTCGGTACTGATGTTTTTCGCACTATTTACTTGGGAGCCAAGGTAGACGAAGTCCTCGAAGTTCTAGCTGCCTATGGTGACGTTCTGACCGAGTCGTCGATGTTGTGTGTCCTTTCTTGATGACAGCATATACTTTGTTTTGCCCTCATTCACCGCTAAACCCATTTTTGTCGCCTCCGTTTGAATATCAGCAAACGCTATATTGACGGCTCGCTGAGTTCGGCCAATCACGTCAATGTCGTCCGCGTATGCTAGCAGTTGAACGGACTTTTGGAAGATCGTGCCTCTAGTATTGGCGTGTGAGTTTTGCAAGACCTTCTCAAGCAAAATGTTGAAAAAATCACATGACAGCGCTTCGTCTTGTCTAAAACCATTTTTGACATTGAAGGTCTCGGTGAGTTCGTTACCGACCTTGATGGAGCCGCGATATTTCTCCATGGCCATCCTGCACAATCTGACGAGTTTGGCAGGAATGTCAAAACTAGACATGGCGTTGTATAGCTCGTCTCTATGCACACTGTCATATGCGGCCTTAAAGTCGACAGATAGGTGGTGGGTGTCGATATGCATTTCTTGGGTTTTTTCGAGGATCTGCCGTAATGTGAACATTTAACCGATAGTGGACTTCCCAGACCTGAAACCGCACTGATAGGGACCTATCAGGTTGTTGACGAATGGTTTCAGACGCTCACGCAGAACGGCAGAGAAGATTTTGTAGGCGATGTTTAGGAGACTTATTCCCCGATAGTTGGCGCGGTCAAAGGGGTCTCATTTCTTGTGGATCGGGCAAACGATACTAAGATTCCACTCTTCGGGCGTGCTTTCCTCCATATCCTACAGATGAGCTGGTGCATGCGCCCAACCAGATCATCTCCAGCTGCTTTAAACAGTTCGACTTCAGTCTCAATATCGCTTTCTTGACTTCGTCTAGATCGGGGGGACGGAATTCTCTTCTATCGTCGTCCATTGCGTGGAGTGGAACATTCTGCCTGACAGCGGTATTTGTGTCCTCTTCGCCGTTTAACAGTCAACAGAAGTGATCCTTCCAGATTCGCAGTATCGACTGCGACTCTACTACGAGTTGTCTCCATTTCCTCGATCGCGCGCTTCTGATGCTCCTTCTTTTTCTTCTTGGGAAGCCGGTGCTCTTCCCTTCTTTTAAGTTCGTAGAGCTCACGAACCGCCCTCGTCCTTCTATCTAGCGTCGCCTTATATGCTGCTAGCTTCGCTGAATGCGCCTGCGGACACTCGTTGTCAAACCATGGGTTTTTTCTAGGTGGCATTTTAAAACCCAACACATCAGAGGCAGCTTATCTGATGGCGTTTTGATAACGGTTGCATTGGGTTGGACTCTCTGAGAGCTTTAGGGAGACTCGATCAGGAAAGTTCCCAGCGGTCAATTGTGATTGTAGCTTTCCAACGTCAAACTGTTTTGATCTTGATCTACTCCGTTGTACAATCGATATCCGAGTTCTGGCCTTGGCTACAACAAGATAAGGATCCGAGTCAATGTTAGCACCTCGGAACGTTCGGACATCGAGGACACAGGAGGAGTGTCTGACGTCGATCGCAATGTGATCATTCTGGTTGACGGTTTATTGATCAGAGGACCGACAGGTCCCATTGTGAATGTTGAGGTGAGGGAACCGCGTGCTGGCTACAGTGAGGTTTAGCCCCGTCAAGAAGTCCAACAGCCTGAGTCCATTGTCGGACGTCTTGTTGTGTAGGGTGCGTTTTCCGACGACTCTAGCAAAAATTTCTTCCTTGCCCAGCTTTGCATTAAAATCCTCTAGAACGATATTTGTGTCGTAGCTGGGGCATTGATCGTATGTTCTTTCTAATAGATGATGTTGCCGAATGTTGCCTTGATGTGAGGCGTTCGCTTATGTATTTAGGTAACTTCTTGCCTAAATCTGCCTCAAACAACAAACCCGCATCCAAACAAGCGCTGCCTTCGCTCTTTGTAACAATCGCCGTAATACATTTCACAGTTTTTCATCCTCTTTTTGCCCGGCCCATCCCGTCGCGCCTCCTGGATGGCGGTGATGTCAGCCTTATAGGCTTCTAGGGCCTCCGCAAGTTCATCGGCTGCACGTGGTCTGTTAAGTGACCTCAAGTTCCACGTGCAGAATCGAAAGTCGTTGTCCTAGTTTCGTTGTCGATGGTCATCAGCAGTAGGGTCATCCGTATCCGAGGCTTGTTGCCGTCACTGAACTAAAGTATATATTACACGGTGGGGAAGTTAGCCCCACGCGAAACCCCCGAACCTGGACGACCGGATCCTGGCTTAAACCCCCGGACAAGGTGGTCGCTGCATACATTGGTTCACCTCTAAGCGGCTGCAGTAGTGGTTATCCAGAGGGCGCCCGGGGAAGGGTGTATATCAACTTGACCTGTGCATTTACAGGGATCGCTGCTGGCATCTCGCCAAGTTGAGAGCAATCAACAACTTTGCCTTGGATGCACAGGCCCATGCCCTCCTATTGCTCTCACGTTAGGAGACCTGAAATACCATCTACATTGCCAGAAGTTCACCATCCTTACGGCCAAAAAGACTTTATGCTACCAAAATATTCAATCAATTGGAGATAGGGTTGAGCAGCTTAAAGCATACAACGTAAATGTTTGAATAACAAAACCGAATGTTTGGAAAATAACAAACGTTTATCATGTCTTAATTTAAGTCTAAGTGTAACATATACATGCTGTCTTAAGACTATGACAACGTTATAACAGAACTTGCTCAAGTTTAGGCAAGCAAAGTTAGTTTGAACTGCCAAAGGTGCAAAGAGAGAAAGAGCTTGCAAAAGGGGCTAGCCTATGAAACTACTACTGCAATTATACCTCGGATTATTTATCTTCTCAAATGCTGGGAAAAGATTCTACATGAGGCATAATACTGCAGTGAGCTTCAAGACTACCGTCGACACGCCTTAATATTTTGAAGTTTGTGCGTGCATCTGCTAATCTTGAATTGAAGATCTTTTTTCGCATTTGATGTCAGAACTTCAAGCAGGTCGACTTCTTTCTATTGAAGGACCCTCTGACCAAAAGGTTCCAGTGCACAGTGGCCCTGGCTGTAGTTGGCCTTTTTTAGGAAACATCGCGGTTCTTGCTTGTGATAGTCTGAACACAGCAGAAGGTGAATATTCAATTATGGAAATTGGTTCACATTTCTTTTGCAATTGAAGGTAATAGGGGCAATTTTACTAACTCTTCGCCCAGCTTCGTTGATCTGAAATTCATACCGAGAATATATATTTCAATTTCTCTACAGCAGTACAACCATAATCAGAAACTGACTGAATACAAAATAAAATCCTCTAAAACAATGATGAGCTATGCGACGTCGCTCGAGTAACTGACCAAACTTATTCGCCGTCCCACCAAACGTCAACAAAACAGCACCCACTGTGTAAATACACCAAAATTCAAAACTCCATCCTTTGGGAGACTTAAAGACGAAAAATGGAAAATTGTTTCGGTACTTGCATTACAATTACAATTGTAATTACTTAGCATACCGCAGGAGGTTTGCTGCAACACGTCGCTGCTTGCGGTCTGCCCTCGGACCAGAAAAGTGGTGGTATGAACATCATTGCCGCCCCCTTGTTCTTGCTCTGCCATGCCTGATGTTTTGTTGTCATTCCCACAGTTGTAAATGGGACTTTAGTTTGGGGTTTGTTTTGCGATTGCCTCGAGATTGTCTTCGTTGGATTGTGGTGCAGGACGGTTGGCCACGATGTGGCGGTGGAAAAGAAATGTAAAACAACGCACAAAAAAGGAAACAGCTCTCAGGAGTTGGCGAATTTTGTTGACGCTACTGGCAAACAATCGCACCCTAGTCAGAATTTGTTTTTACTCTCATTGCGTTGAAAAGTAATTTCGAAGGAATCTTCCAACAAAAGTTACCAAAACACATAATTACCGTTATATTCGTAATAATAATTTATTTTATTCTCAAAGTCCGTGAAGAGAATAAGAGGTTTCTCGTTATGAGATGATTTTCTCTCCGAAATTGAGGCCAAATTAGATGTTGACTCGCTTCGGATCTCAGATAAAGAGGTTTTTGTGCAAACCTTTAGACAACGGCGTGATAGTTAGCCTCACGTCCTACCTATCTCAGAAGGGAGAATCTTTTACTTTCAGAATCAACACTGTTGCGTTTCATTATCAGGAAGGGTGATCTTATAGACGGGAAAGGTGGTAATTGAAAACAAGGTTGACAAGGTTTTAAGTTTCCAGCAGGTTCTGGAAAGTTTATGCCTTAATTTAAATGACAATTCACTGCCCTGTCCTGTCCACTGCAAAATTTCAATCAAGGAATGAGCGTTCGTTTTGGAGACTTGATTGGTAGGTTGCCAAATGAAGTTTAGGAATGAATGAGAAATCAATTTTAAAACATCAGTGAGCCTGTTGTTGTTATTTTAGTTGACGGTACATCGCACCGTGACCTATAAGTCTACTGTGCCGCCTTGATAGCCTTGTTCTCTTATAATAATAATAATAACCATATAGGCGGCACTACAGCCCGTAGGGGGCCAGGGCCTAGCTTCTCAGCAGCCACTTGTGTTGTGCGTGCTATTGTTCTCTCACGAGTAGAAGGGACCTACAGTTTAATGCCGAATCCGAACGGCCAAGTTTGAGAAGCTTTTTCTAGACAGCAAATACTCTTTGAGCATTGTCAGTGACTCGAAAGATGTGGGGTCGTGAAAGAGCAAGCACAAAGCAGGAATCGAACCTACGACGTCGAGGTTGGGGTCGACGCACATACCCACAACGCCACGGGCCACCGCTAATAAGTTTTCCTAAAATACATATCTTTTTAGGGTTGTATTGAGGGTTATGGACTCCTGTTGTGTAAAAGGTGGTCCAGAGGGTTGTCTCTATGCATTTTTTTTTTTTTTTCAGACATCTGATGATGAGAGATCGTTCTTAATGGCTTCCTTTGATAATAGGCCAATATATTTTTCTTTTGTGGCCACTTACTTGGTCCGGTATTTCACTAGATCCTTCACATGATGTGCGTAGATCTTCTTCTGATACCCCTAGTTTCCTTATGTGCTGCATTGAACTGTTCAGAAGCCTGCCAGGGTACGCGCAAAATGATTCTGGTCCTGTTAAAGTTTCGGATGGTCCTATTCTACCTAGGGATTCATCCAAGTCATAACCATCAATCCCCACGTGGCCAGGCATCCAGCAGAGTTTTACTTTTTTTCTCCTGCTCACTTCTTTGAGTTACTGTAGGGATTCCCACACGAGCTTAAATTTAATTACGTAGGAGTGACACATCTTTAGTACATCAAATGGTCTCGACGCAATGCACATAGCACTTCCTGTATATCTCTTTCCCTCTCTTCGGATCCAAATTAGACGATCTTACACATTGATATCCTGGAACTTGGAGGTTCATACATACATATTCTTAACCCGCCTATTGTTAAAGTGTTTTCTTCCTGTAAAGCATTTACAATTTGTTCCTCTTCTCGCAACTATCGAGAGCAATAATTACCTCTTGGATTTCGAAGCGTTGACAAGCGACTTATGCAGGCACAGGCGTCTGCGCTTCGCCTCTGTCAATGAACTCCCACTCTCAAATCCCCGTAGTGAGATCCGGGAGCCGAGCACCTTCGACTGAAGATGGGGTACTCAACCCCCGTGGAACGTCATTGACTTATTTGCAGCCTTTACAGATGGCGGCGGAGGAGCTTATCATCAGATTAGCCAACGGCGACATCCAGAGCTACCTGGTACACCCCTTTTAGATCTACCCTGACATATTTGGAGCTCAGATATCAAAGGTTGCCTTCAAGGTCATGTCGGGATTTTGGATTAGAGTTTGGCGGGGGAAGAATCCTATCATATAGGGTCAACGACGGCACTCACAACATCAGCGAGGTTACCGATACCGGAGTCATCCGGACCCTTCACCCAAGGGTAAAATAAATGGGCCTGGCCTCCCAGTTGGGGCTGTACGTGGGGTGCCCTTACCACGTGCAAAGAAACATGTTCAGATACCACCAAATGCCTCGGATACTGACGGATTTACGACCCCAGCGAACGAACAAATGACCATGTTTTTCGGTTCTGCACGTTGAATGTGAGGTCACTTAACAGGCCACTTGCAGCCGAAGAACTCGCGGAGGCCCTTGACTGCTATAAAGCAGGTATCACCGCCATCCAAGTGCGATGGAATGGACCCGGCAAGAAGAGGTTGAAAAACCGTGACATCTGCTACGTTGATTGGAGCAGAGAGAGGCGCTTGTTTGGATATGGATTTGTTGTTCGAGGCAGACTTAGGCAAAAAGTCTTAACTTTGGTCTGTAAAAGCGAATAATAAAAAATAACAATCCGCATCAAGGCTACATTCGGCAACAGCCCTATTTGCGCCCACGCCCCGTCAGAGGACAAAGATGACAGCAGCAAGTATGACTTCTATGATCTCCTAATGAGAACATACAATCGATGCCCCAGCC
The DNA here is from genome assembly GCA_916610145.1 of Eristalis arbustorum. Classification (NCBI taxonomy): domain Eukaryota; kingdom Metazoa; phylum Arthropoda; class Insecta; order Diptera; family Syrphidae; genus Eristalis; species Eristalis arbustorum. The sequence continues at coordinate 66,024,012 of OU744316.1, forward strand.
TCGACACCAAGATCAACGCTTAGCTGGGTAAAAAAGAAATCTTTGCTAAAGCCTACACGACACCACGTCCAGTAACAGACTAAGGATGGTGGATTTCGCCTTGGGTGAGCCTCTCTGTGATAAGTACGCGGTTGCCACACCTCAACGTCCATAAAGGGACATGGCGGTCCCCAGATCAATCAACCGTCAACCAGACTGATCACATTGTGATCGACGTCAAACACTCCTCCAATTTTCTCGATGTCCGAAGGTTCCGAGGAGCCAATGTTGACTCGGACCATTTCCTTGTTGTAGCCAAGGTAAGAATCAGGATATCACGAGAACAACGGAGCCGAAAACGAACACCACGGTTTGACGTCGCAAAGCTACAATCGCAGCGGACTGCCAGGATCTTTGCTGACCGAGTCTCCCAGAAACTCTCTGTAAGATCGACGCCGCCCGCACAAACCATAGAAGAAGAATGGCGTCGTTGTCAAGAAGCCATCAAAGAAGCTGCCACTGATGTGCCGGGTTTTACGACACCACCTAGAAGTAACCCATGGTTTGACGACGAGTGCAGGCAGGTACATGCAGCCAAGCATGAGGCCTACATGGCAGCGCTGCATCGAACAACGAGAGCTGTTCATGAGCTCTATGAACAGAAGAGAAGGGAAGAAAAAACTCCAGAAATGCAGATCGACACCCACCACCTAATTTTCGACAGCGTGCATAGAGACGAGCTATACAACGCCACGTCTAGTTTTGACATTCCTGCCAAACTCGTCAGGATCAGCAGGATGACAGGATGGCACGATATTCCAAAAATCCGTGCAATTGCTGGCATACCCGGACGACATTGACGTGATTGGCCAAACTCAGCAAGCCGTCAGTGAAGCGTTGCTCGTATTTAACCGAAGGCTCCAAAAATGCGTTTAGCGGTAAATGAGGGCAAAACAAAGTATATACTGTCATCAAAAAAGGACACACAACATCGACGACTCGGTCAGAACGTCACCTTAGGCAGCTATAGCTACTATGTAGTAAAGGACTTCATTTAAGTACCTTGGCTCCCAAGTTAATAGTACGACCACACATAAGTACCGATATTAAACGCAGAATAACTCTTGTCAACCGCTGTTTTTTGGGCTCAAGAGGCAATTGCCCTGAAGACCCCTCTCTCGAAGGACCAAGCACATTATATAAGACCTTGATCATCCCTGTCTGGCTCTATGGCGCGGAAGCTTGGACTATCTCAAGAGTGGATGAAGACGCACTTGGTCTCTTCGAGAGCAAAGTTCTGCCTTCAATCTTCGGTCCTGTTTGCGTTAAAGATTTCTGGAGAAAAAGACTCAACATGACATGAGTCTAGTCAGGCGTCTACGAATTCAACGCCTATGATGGCTAGGCCATATTGAGCGCATAGACAACACTGCTCCAGTCCGAAGAGTCTTCGACTCCGAACCAGTGGGACAACGCAATAGAGGACCACCACAAAGCCGATGGCGCACTCAAGTGGAGAAGGACCTCACCCAACTTTGAGTGCGAAATTGGAGGCAGCTGGCAAGGGATCGTGCCACCTGGAGGGGCTTGTTGACTGAGGCCTAGATTCACCCCGGACTGTAGCGCCATAAGAAGAAGAAGGGTTCAGTCATTCTCACAAACTGATTAAATAAGAATTAAAATAAAAAGACTTTGTGTACAAGTTCACTGCTAGAGTTATTTTTTTGCTATTTCGTTGGTGAACCGCACAAGTACACAATATACTGCACTGTCGTCAAGGATGCTATTAAGATCGCTTTCTCAAAAAATTATTTCATGAGCTAAAGAAGACGTTACATTGTCTGCTTAAATGTATACTGTTTCTTGTTACTCTTGAACACACTGAACAATATTTATGTAGGCTACCTGATCGTAGTAACTAACTAGAAATAGTACTAACTGTTATTAAAAGAAGGAGATATCCGCTCAACGTGGTACCGCAGAGGATAGGATTGGCCTAATGCGCTCATTAAGATACTGTTTTAAAACAGCCAACTCAATGCGATGGTTAAAGTCAGAGTTCGCACTGTCGCAACGGACTGTTGTCAGAAACCTTGGGATCTGGCTAGATCAGCATCTATATTTTTACAAGCATGTAGAAACTGCTCTGGCCAGGGCCCGAGACGCTTTTGTTCCAACAAAGAGACTGTTTTACACTTGGAAACTATATGCGAGGGTGAAGGTAATCTGAAAAGGTTAATCTATGGCTGTCCCGTGTGGTTCAACGTGAGTGCAAGATTGTTGGAAAAGATTCGAGTGTTTGAGAGGGTTTGTCGCATGGCTTGCTTCGCCTTTACAGAAGACAGAGTCTCAGGCCAGTACACAAAATTCTACTCCAGCGAGGTCTTCCACAACAGGACGAACCTGATACGAGTAGACAATTTCGTTTTGAAATTGATTTGAGATCAGCTGCCACAGTGATGAACTTGGTAAATAACCTGATCTGTGGGGCTTACTACTCCAATCCAAAGTACCATGAAATGATAGGTCATAGTGGCCTTGTCCCTCCAGAAGCATTTATCTACTTTGATAAGCTCGATCTAATACAAGACCGCTCCTATTTCACATCGCCCGTTCAGCTGTGCGAAGGACAACTCAACCATAACCATTCCGTCGCACAACAAGCTGAGAAGAGTCTTATCGTTGCGTTGTCTGGTGGCTGGGCAGTTAAGAAACTCCAGCGTCGATCGTTTTAAACCCAGGGTAGCCTGCTTATTGTTTATGGGCTTCATTCCAAGAATTTTGCGCGGCTCGACCACACGATGTTCTTGGAAGTCTTTCAAATTTTTAATGCGCTTGGAACTTGGAAAAATAGAAAATGTTCGTATTCAAAGTTAACTACATTGTTGACTATCAATTTATAAATATTGTTTTATCTACAAAAAATGCCAACCCGAGATAAGAACTGCTAAACTATCAAAAGTCTCAAAATAAAATAAAAATACCAAATTCAGTTAAAAACTACCGAAGTGGCAACCATTGAGAGAGAGAACCATGAGAGACCAAACAATTGATTAATCAAAAGAAACCTCATAACAGATGCTTCACAGCCATTTTCGACTCATGACTCGTGTTGGGGCTTTACCATAATCGTGGTGAATCTGCTTCTATCTTGCGAAATTTGTATGGTATTTATTGTTGATTTTTGTATTGAATATGTATGTACATGTAAGCAAACATAAATGCAGATGTACGAAAGTCGTTTGTAGGCCCTCTCGTTGTAGAATCATGCATTGTCGAGAAATCATGCAAATGATATCTGGTGCGTTTGATCTGATGTACCGATAAGAACAATACTGTTAAAAAATAAAACAAGGCAAAGGAATTGAAGGTCTATTCCTCGTTAGTATTTTATCCTCTCTTTAATTTTGTCTATTTTCACTAGAGCATAAAGGATTCATCTGGAGAAATTCAAGGTGCATTCGCAATAATAATAATAATAATAATATGGGTGGCGCTACAGCCCATAAAGGGCCAGGGCCTAGCTTCTCAGCAACCACTCGTGTTGTGCGTGCTGTTGTTCTCTCACGAGCGGAAGGGACCTACAGTTTTACGCCGAATCCGAACGGCCAAGTTTGAGAAGCTTTTTCTAGACAGGAAATACTCTTTGAGCATTGTCAGTGACTCGAAAGAGGTGGGACCGTGAAAATTATTTCTGTCGTTCAGAGCTGGAATCGAACCCACGACGTCGAGGTTGGGGTCGACACACGTACCCACAACGCCACGAACCACCACTCATTCGCAATAAGGGCCTATGATAAAAGCAACAAGGAATATTACAAAATATGGAAAAGAATAAGGGGTGGTGGAGAAGATGAACATAACTTTTACAAAATTTTAAAAGCTCGCAGTGCGTATGTGGAATACTTCCACTGCTTAACGCGTCCTTGTCAAAACTAGCTTTACTTGCAAGTAAATTTGGAAAGCACTTGGTAAGTCTAGTCATCGCTACAGAGTGGCAATCAAAAGCGATCATAAAGCCTCAATGGTGACGATACGGACCTTGGCGCCAGACAGTGGCCTATAGTCAAACTCTGAATTGTCTGCACAGCTATGTCAGAACCGATAAATACCAATGTACCACTCCACTATGCTTGTAAAGCCTTGGTCTCACCAAAAACACCCACACTAAGTGTGCCATATTCTCCACAATGACTCAGCTGATCCCCCACTGTGATTCGAACACTTTGAATTAGGAAAGAAGACACTTGTCATTTTCGTCACGACATCAGATCCCAAGACATTACACACGGTTTCTGTCTTGTGCTGGGAAGGATTGAAATTTAGCAACCGCAACCTATGGCCGACTTTTATATCGTAGGGTAGTTTGTAAGATTAGCTTAGTGGCCAGGAAGTTACAAGCAAAAATTTGGTACGTTGAATAAGTTCTAAGCGTTTTCTCTAGTATGTAAGGTTGCTATGAATTCAAAAAAAATTAATTTAAGGTGAAAAAATGGCCTGCATGCGTCCGCTGTCTCTCTCTCTGTAGGTTAGCCATGTACCGAACTCATTTATCGAGTGTTGTTCCAAGAGATGTCACAACCAAAAGCCAAGAATTGCTTCCTTCTTCCACACCCATGCACTGTTGAGACACCGAAAACACATTGCATCCTCCCCCATCCACATTTTGCTTCAGAAAACATTCCACAACGCTATCAACGAATCAAAACTAATGCAATTTTCAGTAAACAAATCCACTTACCAACGTACATAGCAGCGCAAATACCAGCATCGCTCTGCTGCCCTACGCCCAGAGCTCCAGTTTCAACATTTCTTCGACAAATTCAAACCACGTTTTGCAATGAACTCGCTTCTTCTTCGGTCCCGTGTGCGCCAAGAGGCAGCACGAACTGACAAAAGGAAAAACACACATCAACTTGAAATCCAAAACATACACGAAAGCCAACAGAAAGCATAAAAACATCTAATAGAAGACCAAAAGCCGGAAATCTACACCCCATTCACACATTCGTCGGCATCACCGACACATCATCAGATGATTCATACTAGAAATTGTTGTCACGTCTAGACATAATTTCCTCAATCATTTATTACCTAATTAAGTGAAAGCTCCTCTTGGCATATTCCCTGCGGGATGCTCACCACTCTCTGCTTGTCGTCATTTTCGTTTTTTGCTCTGGCCCAGAAATGTATTGTATTCTCGAGTTTGTTTTTCTGGGGTTTCGCCACCCCGAACCCACTACCAGGGAGCAGGAAACGTTCCTTTTTTCGTTAATTTTTTTCCAACAGATTCTGGCGTTCTCTCACAGTCCAAACGGTGCCAGTAATGAATAACCCACTCAGTTGTGTTGAGTATGAGGAAGCAGTAGGCCTGGTGTATGTGCGTCCTGACCAATTCTTATTCAGCCGTCACGGCGGCAGGGCCTACACAAGTGAGATAAGTATCAAAGGGATGTGTTAATGGGCAAGTTAGTAATGAAAATTGTGGTACAAGTGGAGGTTAACTTGCAGATTAATATCTGGGGGCAACTGCTGGGACGCTGTCGACGACGACAGCAACAATTGGGGTGCGGTCGCTTCGGGACAATGTCGACATTCCCACACAAAGCGCCTGTGGGTTGTTTCTGGTGTGACTGGACTTGATTGGGCTTGTTTGGAGTCAAGGCTATGTTCGGATTAATCGAAGTGTGTCCTTCCGCAACGCCAACGTGCTTAGAGAGCTAACGGCGAACTTAAGTCTTCGGTACAAGAGCAATATGCCACACAACAATACACTTGTGATTCATTGCGATTCAGAGGCGTGCCGGTGACCGAGATGGATTCTATTCTAGAAGCAACAAAACAAACTATTTTAAACATAAGACGTAAGCCGATGATGGGTTGGTTTCTCTACGGTTTTGAAAACAGGAATCCTCTACCTCGTGGTTAGTTCAAGTGCTGCTTCTACAATAGTTTCATGGACACGCTAACCGCGTCGGGTAAAGTTTTCGCTAACCATCCTCTGCAACTTTGGCAATATTCTGCGGTTTATTCAACGCTGTTAAGGTGACCTCATTGGAAATAATGATGAAATAATTTAGGAGAATGTTGCTTGTTGACGGTGCGTTTGATAAAATATTTTTTGACCGGATCAAAAATAGGGCGGTTTTTTCTTTGATTCAATGAGGAAAGGTGCACATGTTTGACACATCGGGGCAGCATTAGTGGTGTCGCAAAAATTGGTTAGGCCCTGGCAAAGCGAAGTAAATGTGTGGTGTCAGTAGGTAAGGCTCCAAATGGTAAAGCGCAGGTATATAAGCGAGGAAATCTGGGAACCTTCTTCTCTGTGGTGAATAGTGTATCACGACAACAATATACACTGTTTCTAGCATAGTATTCTCAAGGAGGATTTTTCGGATATCCTTATATAATCCATTTATCACATGAGTCCTTCTCTATGGCACAGAGGCATGGATCCTACCGGAGTCTTTGTTACTGTTTGACATGAGGAGCTTTTCTAACTATGAACAGAACAATCTGAATGGCAGAATTTAAGAATCCAATGCTTAATGCTGGAAAGTCGTACAGAGTACACAAAAAGCTTGCGATTGGTTCGGGGGACTAACTTCGACCCAGTGGGACTTTCCATTTGTCGAAAACCCAGGATGGCCGAGTGTAGAAATGCTGACTAAACCAATATCAATTTACGATCGATGACCACCAGTTGGATTGAATATTACGGTAGAATGAGTTGTCATCCGCTCGTGTGTTGATATAGACGGTCGGAGTTTGTTTACTCCCGTTGAATCATCCGCTCGTTTTCTGACGCAGACGATCGGAGTTTGTTTACCCCCGTTGAATTACGAGGAGAGCATTGTTGATTTGTCATGAAGTGTTGACCTACATTGGCAAAGCATAAAAACCAAAGTGATATGAGCAATGTTGTCCTCGTACTGCAATGACTTCCTGTTGGGATAGCCACCGGATGGGCTTTGATTAGGTTAGCCCTGAAACTGTGGACGTGGCTTAATGTGCTGAGTTCGATTGGCGTGTGGAACTGGCTAGGTTAACAGAACCAAGAGGATGACAATAAAAAGCGAGCTGATGGCGGAATAAGAGGCAGTTCATTTCTGGCCTGGAGAACGCCGGTTCGTCGCGATCGTAAATCATTTTTCACTTGTATTAGTTTTAAAATAAAATAAAAAATAATATAAACGCACATGTATGCTTTGTAGACTACGAAAAGGCCTTCGAAGCATCATCGGAAAATGATGGAGATCCTCGAAACTAGGCGCATTGACATGATCGACATGAGAGTGATCAGAGATCTATATTGCGGTCAGAAGGCAAAAATAGTAATTGAAGAAGAATCAGAAGAAGTTGCTTTGACCTACCGCAAAACACGTATACCACTTTATTTGGAGGCAATATTTCACGCATACTTTCACATTTGTGGTGGTTTGATCAGCTGTTTACCCCTCCAAATCAGGTTGTAGCCCTGTTGTAATTTCCAAAATGCTTGACTTCCACAAACTGAAAATACATTCCATGAGTAAGTTCGTCGTACACCTACATATATGTGAGAATTTTCAGAATTTTTATTTCATCAGCATAACATTGATATGAACTGTAATGAATAGCAAATTGAATTTAAAGACCAAATCATATTACCCGCGTTTTGTTTCAAACATTATCGAATGTTGCGACGGCAAAATATTAAAATATTTGAATTTAAATGTAACGTCTGCTTCCAGTGTAAAGAAAATACTCTCTGAACTTCTTCTACTTCTTTTTGTGACGCTACAGTCCGCGGTGGATCTGGGCCTCAATCAACAAGCCTCTCCAACTAGCGCGATCTCTGGCTAGCTTTCTCCAGTTTCGCACACCAAGTTGGTTGAGGTTTTTCCCCATTTGGGTGCGTCATCTTAATTGCGTACGTCTTCTGTTGCGTTGCCCCATGGGTTTGGATTCGAAGATTCTTTTAGCCGAAACTGTGTTGTCCGTCCGCTTCACATGACCTAACCAACGTGGACGTTGCATCCGTAGACCCCTAACTAGGCTCATGTCGCTGAACCGCCCATACAGTCCGTGGTTGAATCTTCTCCTCCAGAACCCGTCAACACAAAAATGACCAAAGATCGCGGACAGAACTTTTTTCTCAAGGAAACCAAGGACTTCTTTATCCGCTTTCGGTCTGGGATGATCAGTGTCTTATATAGAGTCAACCTGATTGTTCGAGAGACGGCTCTAGTACTCAATTGCCTCTTGAGCTCAAAGAAGCAGCGGTTTGGCAAGATTTCGCTTAATCTCGGTACTGATGTTATTGATATTAATACTCCAGAGCCGAGGTACGGGAAGTCCTTGACTACATCGGGCAGCTGCCCATTGTTATTCTCTGTCCAAGACGTCGATGTTGTAAGTCTTTTTGAGGACAGCAAAACGAAGTATAGTTTTGCTCTCATTCACCGCCAGACCCATTTTAGCCACTTCCATCTCATCGTTAGCAAATGCCTTCTGCACACAGTTGGTTATTTAAGGCCCTCCTCAGTTTAGTGGTGGAAGCTAGTGGTTTGAAATAACGCTAAAATAAGGAGGTTTTTCCAAATAAATGCTCTCTTTCACTTCAGTATTTTGGAGGGAAAGCCTTTCAGCTGTTTGAAACGGCTATTATCTATTCACAGACTCTACAAAAACAACAACCTGTCCAAAAGGCGTTCGTGGCAAGAGACGAGGGAGGTGGACATCTCTATTAATTGATATATGCTTTAGATGTGTTTAAAAAAAAACAAACCATCTTTTATAACAGTTCTAATAAAAGACGTCTCAGATATTCTAAATTCTAATCAGATTGAGTAATGCAAAGGAAAATTCAGTTCACTTTTTTATCGCAAAAATAATTCCTTTTGAAGATTAAACAGAGCCAATAGAAAGCTACGAATATAATAAATAATGTGTAGATGTTAGAGAGGTGATGAGAATTTAGGAAGTAAGCTATAAGTTGTTATATTGTATATCAAACGCTATTTTCTTCAGCGCTTCAAACCATTTATCGCACATAATAGATACCTAGAAATTTATACCAACGAATTATCCAAACTGGAGCAGCGCGTCTTGAAAATGTGTGCTCTCAGGTATTGAACGTGTCAAACGCAAATGCACAAGCTGCGTCATTCGCGTGCACCCTGATATTGGAATATTCCCTTCAACTTGCAAGACGCCACTTTCATGCGAATTTACGATGCAAACGACAGTCAATGAAATGAGAAGCATTGCCAATGACAAGATGTATTTTTGCTGACAAATCGGCTGCTTCCCAGCAAGAGGTTAATACACTCAACTGAATTAATTGGTCATGTTAAGGTCTTTTGAAATACATTTGCCGACCAATTCTGGGTGATTTTTGTCTTCAATGCTAAAGAAGACAACTGCTTCTATCGACCAAAAATCATGGACTGGGTTTAGTACTCACACGAGAATTTCTCGTCCTAATCTGTCCCCGTCCCATCCTAACACGGAATCCTTAAGCCAGAAAGTAAAAAGTTAAAAGTATTTTAACCTTATAATAGCAAATTATATTGAACTAAATAATCACATTAATAGCGTACGACGTATTTAACCTAACATAATGGCATGCACCAGGACGTATATGTTATGTATGTGCCATATACAACATATAAGTATACATTATATGCTCTGGTGCACCTTTTTTTAAATTTTTGTATATTTTACCTTACAACTACCTTAAACCTTCACAAGTTGACCTTTATGATCAACTATCGATCCATTTAGAGAAGCTAGCGACTGACTGGTTTTGGTGTAACCAATAAAGTAAAATTGCCGTTCTTTGGCAGACTCTCTCCTGTCTCGAAGAGAAATCGCTCTACTGAACCGGAGGAGATCCTACTACAACGTTATGTATCGCACTCTCTCATGATACATAACGTTGTATTAGTAAGCCCCAAAGATCAAACTATTGGACGAAGTTATAGCTCGTGCAATATGCCTTCTGGTCAGCTTAGTAATAAAATTATCTATCCTGCTGAGGTTTGCCTCGTTGTACAGGACCTCATTGGGATAGTACTTCTTGTACTCAGACTCGGGTATGCGATACACCCGGATACAAGTCCCCAGACACCGTCCCTCGAACAACCTCATCTTATCCATCTGGAAAGGGCTCACGTTGAACCACAGTGCAATTTCATAACACTGAGTAAGGAAGAAATGAACCGCTTACGTCCTCTTTTGCGCTGTACCAATGGCTCGGTGTCGAAGACTCTTCGGGCCGGAGCTGTGGTGTCCATCCGCTGTACATAACCTAACCATTTTAAGCGTTGGATCCGAAGACGCTTAACTAGGTGCATGCTGCTGTAGAGCCGGTACAGTTCGTGGTTGAACCTTCGCCTCCAAACACCATCAACGCAAACATTACCAAAGATCGTACGCCGAACTTTTTTCTCAAAGCAACCAAGAGCTTCTTCATCCGCTTTCAATAGCGTCCATGTCTCTGCGCCATGGCGCAGGACTGGGATGATCAGGGTTTTATATAAGGTCAATTTGGTGTTTCGAGAGAGGGCTCTATTACTCAATTGCCTCTTGAGCCCAAGGAAGCAGCGATTGGCAAGAGTAATTTTGCGCTTGATCTCGGTACTGGTGTTGTTGTCCCTATTTACTCCAGAGCCTAGGTAGACGAAGTCCTTGACTACCTCAAAGTTTCTGCTGCCCATTATGACGCTCAGTCCGAGACGTCGATGTTGTGTGTCCTTTCTTGATGACAGCATACACTTTGTTTTGCCCTCATACACCGCTAAACACTTTTTTGCCGCCTCGGTTTCAAAACAAGCAAACGCCTCATTGACGGCTCGCTGTGTTCGTCCAATCACGTCAATGTCGTCCGCGTAAGCAAGCAGTTGAACGGACTTTTGGAAGATCGTGCTTCGGGTGTTTACGTTTGAGTTTCGCACGATCTTCTCAAGTATGATATTGAAGAAGTCACATGACAGCGCGTCGCCTTGTCTAAAACCCTCTTTGACATTGAAGGTCTCGAGCAGCGAGAGTTCTCGATCGTCATCCTGCACAACCTGACGAGTTTGGCAGGAATCTCAAAACTATACATGGCGCTGTATAGCTCGTCTCTATGCACGCTGTCATATGTGGCCTTGAAATCGACAGATAGGTGATGGGTGTCGATCTGCATCTCTTGAGTCTTTTCCATAATCTGCCGAAGTGTAAATATTTGGTCTATTGTGGACTTTCCTGACCTGAAACCGCACTGATAAGAACCTATCAGGTTGTTGAGAAAGTGTTTCAGGCGTTCACACAGAACGGCAGAGAGTATCTTGTAAGCGATGTTAAGGAGGCTGATCCCTCGATAGTTGGCGCAGTCAAAGGGATCTCCTTTCTTATGGACCGGACAAACGCCGCTGAGATTCCACTCATCGAGCATGCTTTTCTCCGACCATATCTTAAAGATGAGCATGCGCTCAACCAGGTCATCTCCAGCTGCCTTAAACAGATCCGCGGACAATCCGTCGGCTCCAACAGTTTGTTCGACTTCAGTCTAGATATCGCTATATTGACTTCGTCTAAGTCGGGGGGACAGAATTCGTGTTCATTATCGTCCAAATTGAGGGATACATTTTGCCTGACAGCGGAATTTGTGTCGTCATCGCCGTTTAACAGTCTACAGAAATGATCGTTTCAAATTCTCAGCATCGACTGTGTTTCTACCACTAGTTGTCCAGTTTTCTCAGTCCAATAATATGTTAAATTCAAGCTCGGCTGGCAGGAGATACCAAGAAATTAAATGCTAAGTCCTAGAATGCCTCATACCCAAGATTTAGTTTGGAAATCCCAAAGAAGTGCTGCAGCTAGGTGGGTGTTTGATGCATGAGCTGCTGGTCTATAAATTGATGTATACAAATACGGAGTGTGTACCTCAAAATGTATAATTGGAATTTAGAAGACACTCACCCCTCCATGCTGCAGGGCTGTTTCATTTGCAAAGACACTAGTTAATCACATTTGCTGGCAGAAGTAATAAAATTTCAATTCAGTACCCTTTGATGTCTGAACAAAGCCAACTCCAAAGTGAGCGATAACAAGTTTCGCTGTAAAATTGCATTTATTTCGACCTCCTGTCCGTCATCACACCCTTCCTTTCATCTACATTGATTGCAGATGATTGAGCGCCCAGAAATCAAACAACCGTGGCCGCATATGTGTGAGTAAATCAAATCAACCCCCTGCTGGAAAAGTTATGCAATAAAACCTGTGAACAAGTTTGCACCCAAGCTCCCCCAGTCCATTAGTGGACGCAAACTTGTGTCCAAAGTTCCAATCAACCACTAACCCCATGGCACACTGATCACCGTCCGCACGACCGTATTTGTGGTCAAGTTTTGCGACAATTTAGGCAGGAACCCTCAATCCAAGCCCTCTTGCAGTTGCTGTGTAAATATAAATTGCTGTGCCGGCAATATTGGCAGAGTTCTTGTGAGGCAATCCGCTCAAGTAAAACAACCAATTTTTATTTAAATTGACAATCAGCATTTTATTCCAATTTCATTTTCAGTATTCAGTGTTTTTTTTTTCATTTTTGTCTCTTCTTTCATATACATTTCTTTTTTTGTGTTTTTTTTTACATTTTATTGTGTCAAAAACCAAAGCCATCTTAATATTAACTGTTTTTGTATCTTTTTTTTACATTTAATTTATCAGCTATATATCATGTGTGTGTATATACTTTTATTTTACATAATATCTGTGTGTATGGGTGTGTATATATTTTTTGTTATCATTTTCAACAGTACACATCTAGCATCGCAGTCTGAGCAGGAATGCAGCAGACAATTGATGCACGATTCTCTTTTGCAATTTATAAACGGGTAATGCTCTATATATGTATATACTTCTTTAAAGCAAATTTCTATGATGTTTTGGTAAGGAACGATGTTGATTCGTGACGCAAATGTCATCAAGTCCAACTCATACATTGAAAGATTTTAAATTGACTAAACAAAAAATTACGTCTGTCGACATTGGATTAGTTCTAACCAGTATCAGCGCAACCTTCAAACGTTTTGCAGTTGTGCTTCCAATTTACTACATTACCTCCCCATTTTTACCGGAAAAGCTTTCTCATTTAACTTTTTCGAATGCATTCCAAACGATTCTCTGAACATCTTATTTTTTGACTGAGTCATATCGGCTGTCAATTTCCCTTTTATGGAAACTAAAGTCAAATCACTGTGGCAATTATTGGTATCGAGAATCATGAAGAAAAACCTTTGTGGACAGATGAATGAATGACATGAATGTGATATTTGAAACGTACGACGTACGACTTTTATTCAAAAACATCGTTGTTTGCCACCAATATTCCTCCGTACAGAATCTAAAGGGTGGCAGGGAAATGACTGAAGTATCTCCCAGTCGCAACTGAACTCCCATTTCAGCAAACAAATCAACTTCTGTTTCATCTTGATTCTGGGCCAGCAACATCAACAGACACTAATATAATAACAATATGCGTGGCACGGCCCGTAGAGGGTTTGCGTGCTATTGTTTTCTCACGAGTGGAAGGGACCTGCATTTTAGGCCGACTCCGAACGGCCAAGTTTGAGAAGCTTTTTCTAGACAGAAGTACTATTTGAGCATTGTCAGTGTCCTTTGAAAACGACGTTGCAATCAACAGCATCTCGACGCTACTTTGTCCTTTCTTTTTGCTAAAATAGGATAGACCTGGATCAAGAAGCGCAACACCCCGCTTGACAAAGAGAACAACACTCGTATATCGCTTTGCCTTGTATGCCACGGCCCCATATGAAGCCAGGCCTGAAATGTGCTTTACGCCCGCAACTTCTTTAGAGGATCACGCGGTGAGTAAGGGAAGAGGGCCATACGAATGTTAACATCAAAAAGATAGTGTAACTCTTCGAGACAGGTAGCTGATGCCAAAGACAGAGCAGTGTCACGTTGTGGAGACTAACACTCCTACTGCGAGTGTAAATTATCAATCAATTGATGATTGATAAATTTGTCAACCAATAATAATTTCGGTATTGTGTAACTCAGTTGATAAAATATTTACCATTTGTGAATATATTGACTGATGTAAATGAGAATCTTATTTGACGCCTCTATTGCTAGTGTCAAAAATAAGCGATATAAATAACATTTGTGCAGCCAATAGAGGGCCAGGGCCTAGCTTCTCAGCAACCACTCGTGTTGTGCGTGCTATTGTTCTCTCACGAGTGGAAGGGACCTACAGTTGTATGCCGACTCCGAACGGCCAAGTTTGAGAAGCTTTTTCTAGACAGGAAATACTCTTTGAGCAGTGTCAGTACCTCGAAAGAGGTGGGGTCGTGAAAATTATTTTTGTCGCTCAGAGCTGGAATCGAACCCACGACGTCGATGTTGGGGTCGACGCACGCACCCACAACGCCACGGGCCACCACTTTGTGATATGTTATCTTCTTCAATTAATGATAATGAAATTAGTTCATTTTTTTGAGGTTCGACGATCATGAACAATCTTCAGTTGTTTTGGAAGCTCTCAGCAGAAGAAGGCAGTTAGGGGATGTTCCCAAAAAAGTAGAAGAATGTAATTGTATGTAATTTCGCAATCGAAATCTGTCCTAATGGGTAATCCTTTTCATTTTGTGAAAAATGTTCGAAAAAGTAAAAGCCAACATTTAGAACCACATGGATAAAATAAGTCATAACAGCATTGCGTTTACATACATGTGTACAAATGGGCTCCTGGTCCCTAGAGTGACCAGTGCTCTGGCCCAGTCATCTGTGCCTATATTTTTGGATATTTACGATACGATATTTTATCATACTCGAAGCACACATTCGTCCAGTGGATTCTAACCACAAACCGATTTTTTAAATTGAAAATTGAATGAATTCAATTCGAACAACATCATTTAGTTGATATTTATCTGCTATTTGCGTATTTATTACAATAAATAATTTAAAAAAAATAAAATAACTAAACAACCTCAAAAATATGATTGACTAAAAATGTATGCTTATCAACCAAATTGACACTCACAAAACCACTTTGGTCGGTTCACAATGCATAATTTGACACGGATCAGGATGGCAACGATTCAATTTTGTTGATAAGTATCTTTTATCAATTATTTTGTTGACACTCGCAATAGGGGTGCAAGCCAAAGATCTAATGAACACACGACACGTATGTTCTTTATCCGGCTCAGCACATAAGAGTTCTTTATCGTAAACATTGAGAGATTTTAGTGTGGCTGACTACTGTTTGGTAGTTGTCACACTTAGGGTGGAGTAGGTGCGTTGTGTTACCACGCGGGTCATGTTAATTCTGGCACTATGTTGGGACTAAGTTGATTATCTTGAGGGACTCTTAACAGTTGGGTAAAGTTAGTTGAGGATTTTAAGGAAATTCTATACTAGTAGCGATTCGAATAGGAAAGGATAAAGCGCATTAAAAATTCACAAGGACCTAACATTATCTTTCTTCTTGCAATTACTGAAGAATAATAAAAGTAAATTCAACAATTGACTAAGATTAAACTCCAAAACTAACATTATAAAGAGCCACAGACAATGCTATCGGAAATATACTTCTTCATCTGCAAGATAAAGACGTACAACTCAGTCGCAGATCTGCAAGCTATTGCCTAAAATTGTTTAAGAAGTTAATCAATTTCTTAAATGTATGACTTTTCTAAAAAAAAAATGCTTAAATTTCGGTAATGAACTCTAATACCAATTGCTCGTGGGTAAATAACGAAGTAAGGAACTCCTCAAGGGTCTCAACTCACACCACATGAAGTCCAACTAAAGAAGAACAATGGAAATTTGTTGCGGCTCTCGAAGCTTTGAGTGTGATAGACATTCTTTGCACTGCTAAACTAAGTTATGTGAAAGGTCTTGATAACTCAAACGAAAGAAGGATGTTTCGAGTCTTGTCCAACTGACAACAAAAAATGCTTCATATTTGAACTCACAATTTATGTCAAGAACCAAATGTTACCTTACCAAACCCATGTAGACTCAAGTGTTTGTTTTCAAATTCGCTAAATATAATACATGCACGCACTTAAAGCTGCATCACACAATCATCGTGTTCAAATAAAAAAATGTCATCTCCTAAACAGATTCCATTCCCATAACTATAGGCTAATTTCTATGCAATATTTCACTATACATATAGGTTAGCAGCTAATATATACAAAATATACTGTGATCTATGTACGTCAGGAAACAGGAAACGTGATAACGTATTTTGATAGTTTTTTTCTATTTTTTCGCCTCGAAAACATAAAACAGAAACAGTGTTCGAATAAGGGCCCATTATCACACTTTTATAATTTTTTTTATTTATGCATGTATGTATATATATATTTCTTGCTTTTGTATAATCAATAATTTTGCACGTATCTTTTAAATATATGTATCTATATGAATAACTCGTTTCAGTTAAATTGGGGGCTAACAGTTATTTCATTGAAAGCGTGATTTTAGATAGTTCTTATTATTTATTATTTTTATTTTCAATCTAAATTTGTATTTAAAGCATTTTGTTTTGAATTTCATATACGTATGTTTTGATAAGTACTTGTATTGTAGTAACAGTGTTATGCTTACGTTTGGTGTTCTTCTCAAAAGATTCTTAACATTTTTTCTTTTATTCTCTGAAAGAAAAATAAATCATTATCCACACGTAAATACCATAAGTGTAAGGAAAATAAATACACAATTGAACTCTCTGCACACATTCTCTCTTTGTCTATGGGTATATAAATATAATTGGTGACTATACAGTAATTTGTTTAGTGTAACATTTTCGCTAGTATATTAACATTTTCCAGCACTGTGTCTATTGTAGGTCTATAGTACTGTGTTATGTTGTTTTATTTAATTTTTATTTCATCTATCTGATAGCGCGTTTAACTAATTTGTATCTACTTCATAGATAATTCTGTTTATCTTACAGCTAACTTATAATTTTGGTTTACTACAGGCTAATACAGCGGATTCTCATTTGTCTCAACGACAGCAGCATATCTGTTGTTCGCCACCGCATATAAACAAACCTTCATTCAAGGATGCCTAATCTAATTGTACGATTATTCAACACTTTAATATATTGTATATATATGAAGTATGAATCTTTCTATCTGCACCTAGTCACAGAACGTGTTATATATATATTCATTTTTTTTCTGTTATATTTTAAGGAAGACGTTTTACTTGATTGTGACCATATCTCGTTTTATAATTTTTTACAATTCATTTATCGACTATGTACACACAGGGGAAATAATGGTCTAAATAAATACAAATACAAAATGTTCTTAGAGCATTTGATGTACCATATTTTGATCGCGTCAACATTGTTAAACGTTAGTCATTGACAAAGGAAACGAATAAGGTAGGTTTCTACAATGTACACGTATATTCTCGAATAAACAGTATAAGTTTTCATTGTAAAACTAAAACATAAAAATAAACTTTCAAAAAATTTGTTTTTGTTTTTTATTTTATTCATTAGTAAAATTTAGGTGTTCAATATGATATGTTTTGTTAATATTTTTCATTAATTTATCTCTTTTTTTTTTTAATTTGTTAACATTATTTACTTTGTAGAAAATAATATCAAATGTAAAGTTTTTTTTAAATATTTAAACTAAATATGTATTTTCTTGTTGTTGTCAAGTGTAGGTGTTTGATGTATGAATGTACTCAATTCTTAATTAATATATTTTCATGTATACATTTGTTTTAATATATTTTTGCTAAGAGTTTGGTTTCATTCCGCTTTACTTATTCTTACACAACTACTTATGTACAAATTGGTATGTGCATAGCTAAATTTAAAAGGCAACGAAAATAGTAGATGAGTATGATTCGATAAGAACCCAACGTGGTGATGGAGTTGCTCACAGAATTGCTAAAAATCGATATCATTTTTAGTTACTTAAAACATGATTAAGTTTAATGAATTTAATGATTAAGTCTTGTGAATTGAGTTATTGCCAAAACTACATTCTTTTTTGGACACGTACTCTGAGTGGATGTTGTATGAATCAGTCAGGAGTTAATAAGCACACCACAGTTATCATTGTGGACTTCTTTCATGAGGAGTGGAGTCGACATTTTTCACAACAATGTGAAAAGTTCATAAGTTTAATTTTTCAATTTCAATATAGAGATTAATTGGTTTAGTGGAAGTAAACATGTTTGGTGTGGAGGACTGATTATACTATGGGAATAATCAAGAAGTAAAAGAATCGACGACGGAGAATCATGGCTTATTTTACAAGAAGACTTTAAAGAATATCCTAGCACATTTTATTTTAATTATTCGTACTGACTTTTGTCCCAGCAGATTGGTTAACAGTATCACACAATATTATAATTTTGTTCTCTTACAAGTGTAGGATCCCTTTAGTTCTAAGCCAACTCTTTGAGCATTTTCAGTGGCTCGGAAGAGAGAAGTCCGTGAATATTACGAAAGTTGCTCATTTCGAACTCAGCTATTGACTTGTGATTATTGCTTTTCATTTTCAAACATTTAGAAAAAACCAGTGCCCGCAGTAGTACTTGCTACAGCTCGCATGGTTCCTGCTACAGAAATTCTCTTGGGTAGACAATATTTGACAAAAAGAAAAGATCAAAATGTAGGACGGAATATAGGATAGCAGGCTCCATGATAGTGAAGCTGCAGTCAGCAAGCACAACTTTGTGGGACTTGCACTGTATTTCCACTGAAGCTGAATTTAAATTTACACTCGAATGAGTCCTGCAACTTCTTTCAGGACAGCAAGCCAGAGAACGCGCTAACTGCATTGACTTGTTTGTTGATGAGCCACACTGTAGCGCTACACGAAGAAGGTGATTAGTTTCAGTATCGGTATATATTTACTGCAAATCTGATTTTTTGATTGAATTTCTATCGTGTAATCATGTTTTTTTTTTTATTTCTATTGGAGAGCAAGAGAAAATGATGCCGGCAATCATCTAGAAATCTTCTCTTAATCGTGATATGGGGTAGCGATGGGCGATTGCGAATGAAATTTACAGTCGAATAAATCGGCAACAGTTAAAATTTGAATTCATTGTCGATTTATTCGGTCTCGTCAGAAAACAATCGAATAAAAATCGAATCGATTATTCTTAGTACCTTATACAATTAAGAGAATTGTGTATTCCTCGATGTATATGTATGTTGGTGTCTGTGGAAAATATCAGCGTTAGGCTGTTGCTCCAATAAGAAACAATACCTACCAAACTAGGAACATTGGGAATGGAAATACAGCCAAACCCCTGTAATTGGAACATCCTTAAATCGAATTGTCTATAATTCAAACCAAATTTCTGAAAGATATTGGTTCCTGTGGCTATTTTGGAGGTTCGACTGTATTCTTTGTCTTTCTCATCCAATGAGTGAGAGGATTGCATTCCGACTCTCATAAATGTAAAGTTTAAATTTTAGTAGTGAAACGTAATGAAAAAGAGATGGGCAATTGCGAGAATCGGCGGATACACAAATTTTAGTGATCTCTCTCTGACTTGAAGGATCGACGAATACACACATTCGTTGGCGATTGGAATCGCACTACAAGAATCGAAAATCAACAACAAATGATTGCTAGAACAATCGAATTATTCGATTGTTTTTATTCGCAATTGCCCATCGCTAATATGGGGATCTTATCTGTGCAGCTGTGAAAGCAAATAAATAAATTTCACGATATATACATTTTTTTGATGCCCCATGTGAAGGTCTGTGGGTGCAAACGCAGTACGAAAATTGTATTTTATATATTCGCTTCTAGATCTACAACATCTATTACACAATTTGTGAAATCTGTGACGTTTTTCAATTTTTCTCTGTTCTGCCGACGTTTCGTCTCGCTGCCTTTAATGATTTGTCAAGTTTATTTTCTCATTCTCCCAAGTCAATTGCAAGTTTAAATACACAAATGAATGAAAAATATTTATAACCGAATGCACTGTTGTGTGTACAGATGAGAGGGGTTGAGTGGAATTTCAATTCATGCAGTGCAGTGGTTAAATGATATTATTTATTTAAGTGAAGGGTAGTTTTATAAATTTCTACTATATCGAAGAAAATGTAGAGAGAAAAAGGCGTACTCCTTTTTTGAAAAATACTCGCCATAACCTCCACGTAACGAACTTTTAATTTATCATCAAAAAACTAGAGTAAATAATTTTTCTTTTAAAGAAACAAGTAGAGGAACCACAGATGACAGTACAAAGTGGGGATCAGGAAGATCTGGGCTGTCGAAAAATGTCGCAGAATTCGCGAATGATGCTTGTAATCTTGAAAGATATGCACGTTGCATAATAAAAAGCATAAGGATTGTCGATCGAACCCGTGAAACAGCAAACAATACATTAGTGTCTTCAATCTTCAATACCACCGGAATATGACAAAAGGAGAAATAAAATTGCCACACAGGAAAAAATGTTTGCTAATTATTTCAAATTCAAGAAAATTATTGCCGAAACTTTCGATGTAGATTTTTGTCTGTTGATAATTGTACGAAGACAAACTTAAGACGACACATCTTAAGCCTTTGATATCATCTTCGGTCTTCTGGAAATGGATGATATAATAATATAATATGGGTGGCGCTACAGCCCGTAGGAGGCCAGAGCCTAGCTTCTCAGCAACAACTCGTGTTGTGCGTGATATTCTTCTCTCACGAGTGGAAGGACCTACAGTTTTATGCCGACTCCGAACGGCTAAGTTTGAGAAGCTTTTTCTAGACAGGAAATACTCTTTGAGCATTGTCAGTGACTCGAAACAGATGGGGTCGTCAAAATTATTTCGTCGCACAGAGCAGGAATCGAACCTACGACGTCGAGGTGGGGTCGACGCACATACCCACAACGCCACGGGCCACCGCTGGATGATATGAGTGCTTCAAATACTTTATGTAAATATGTATGAAGTCGCTATGAAGACCTTAGAAAATTGTTCAATTCCCACGCCCTATGCAAAGTAGGAAATGATGTGTTAGGGCGAAGTTTGAGCATAGCACATGTGGGCTGTACATGTCATTCAAATAATATATGTATGGTCATACGTAACTTAACGAGAACTACCAGATAGGTTTGAAAAATTGGTAAGAGGACCTCCAAACAGATAGATCCCATATATCGATCCCAAAGTATCCCAAAAAGGCTAAAAATATATTATAATTCTCTGATCTAAAACGTGTTTCTTTATATGATTTTTTAAATAGTGTAGTAGTAGTAGTAGTAGTAGAATATTTTAAATAGTGGGTTTCTATTATTCAAAATTTAAAGATTCAACTATTTTTTGAAGATGATATAGCCAGGAAGAGTCTCAAGAGGTTGCATACAATTTTGTTCTCGCACTAAAAATATGTGCCAACATTTTTCCAAATCTACCCCACTTTCAAAAATCCATCCATCTTTTCTTCTCGCTCAATTTTTTCAAAATTTTCTTAAAACAAGAGAAATCTTAAAGACCAGGAACGGAGCAGCAATGGTTGGTTAATTCAATGCTTGATTGGGACGCCCTATCAACATTTTAATTTTCAAAAAACGTTGATTGGCTCTTGAAAAGGCAGTTGTCCTTCTGAAAGTAGACCCCAGCAGAAATGAAAATCCTCGCAAAAATCGGTCACATTTTGTAACACCTCTTCTATAGCCAACGCCCAATAGGCTAATTTGTGCCATAGCTCATAGACCGGCTACGCCTATGCTTTAACAATTAACGGCAACGTGAGGACAACTGTGGTGAAGAGATTTCAAATAATTCTACATCCGATCGCTCTTCTGAATTTCTCTGTTCATCGAATTTACTGACGAGAGCTCGCTTGGAGTCCTGTACTTGAAGAATATTAATTATACAGCCGCTTAAATGAAATGACAAAAAAACATAATGTTAATTTCAATTAACCGGAGATTGCATTTACGCGGACCTCGCGTAATTGAAAAAAGATTTCATTTAGACGAATTGTTTAGTGGATCCAAAAATTTGATGAATGAAATCTCTTTGTATCCATATCCTTGCTTGCGTTGGTGCGCTTGAAGTAAACTGCGTCTCACCATCATCAAGATATGTATTTTAAAATTTTAAGTTTGTATTTTATAGACAAACTTGTTTGGTTTTTAGATTCATTGCCGCTGTAAATCTTGATAATTTGTCTGTAATTTCAATTTCTATTTAATTCACTTTATAAATGTTATCCTTGGGGCCGAAATTTTGAAATAAGTAAGATTACAGGCGAATGTTTTAATGAGCAGTACATAGCAGATAAAAATCGTTGGATAATCAAAACAACGGGGCAATGTGCTGTCAGAATTGATATTTGTAACTTTAAGAGGTGAACTTTAACGCAGAACTTCAGAAAAATTACAAGTTCAATAGATGCATTGAAAGCCTGTGCATCTGATTTTTCTCGCGAAACATTTTCATTTAAGCGGTGTCTTTTCTGTAAAAAATAATATATTTTACAGATTTTCTTTTTCAAATATCCGAGTTTTTTTTCACTTAGGCGGGTTTCAATAAAACGAACCTGTTTGTATGAAATCTGTGAAAATGTTCACGGGGATAGAATAAATTGTTCATATAGGCGGGTTTTTCAATTAAACGAGTTTCAAATAAGCGGGTTCGACTGTACTTCAGATTTTAGAAGAAAATTAATAAATGTTTTATTCATTTCTTTCCCAAAATCTAAAATATTGATATTATTTACGTCGGGGCGGCGCGAACGCCATCCCCGGCTACCAAAAATTACACGCACGAGTTATTCGCATTAGGAATAATCGCGGAGGTCAACCCAGCCGTAGGTGCAATGGCCAGGCCTCGCTCCGGGGGAACCGCCTTCATGATCACGGTAACCCCTACGCCAGGTAAGTATGATTTCTTCAGTTCTGCTTCAATTATCTAATGATAGCCGAGCCAGAACACACTGTGAACTATAAGGGAACACAAAAGTGCAAAATACACAGAATCGATTTCATCCCTTCTTTGGATTTACAAAACTAACTCTGGGTTTATTTTTCATGAATGGCGAATGGGAGAATGACTAGTTATTTTTAACTGACAAACTACATTTCAACTCAAACCTGTCAGTCAAAGTGTTAAAGCACTGTTGATAGCAAATCATATTCAACCTGGAGCACCAATGATTTGTCACACGGGCAAGAACGATGAAGGCGCTCACAAATGCTTGCTTTTTTTCTAGATAACCGGCAGGGTTGAAATAATAAAAACAGCGAACTACGGTTTCAATATAATGTGTAAATAAAAATTGGATTCTTTCCATAGTACGAGGTGGAGTATTGAATGATTGCAACCGATCGTGTCGGAAATTCAGAATGGGATGCATTCACCTATGCTGCTACCCAATGCTTTGTAGATAAAAATCATGACATTTTTAATTGCTTTAGACCATTTCTCAGTCCTCTCTTTGATGATCAACTAGCTAGAATACACGAAATTAGTAGGTCTTCGGGTACCCAACATACTTCGTCACAAAAGAGATCTCTACAAAAGATATCCTAGTTCTCTACTAGTATGCAGAGGAGTTCTAGCAACAATTGCTACCTTGTTTTGTCCAACTCCTCACTCATAGGATGAAAAACATGCTCAAGGAACCCACTACTCTGCCAAGTGCGATTCAGTTATTTATAATGGATGAGCTGTATGAGCAGAAGTGCAAAACTGGTTATTTACGTTTTACCTTCGAAATCAGAATTCAGTGGTGAATATTTGGTATTTGCCTGCCCCGAAAGTGGATTGAAGAAAACACAAAACTACGCCTACTGATATGGAGACAAGATTAGGTTGACTCAGCCAAATCGGTCGCATGAAGACCTATACTGAAGCGAAGGAGTTATTCAAACAACGCCCCTTTATTTAAGAAGGAGACAGTAATTCCAAAATCCCAGATCGAGGACACACAACAACTGGGTCTTGATGACTAAAAAGATCATTTATACTTTATCTTTATGTCAGAGAGGCAGTGATGATATTCAGTAACTTAGCCGGGGTTGTTAATGGAGTTCAAGTTTCCTTAAGTCGATCCAATTGAATCAACTTTTATCATGCCTGTCATATCAGATAAATTGAAGAAACTCTGATGACAGCCACTCAGACTCATTCCACCAATGAAATAATGTGTGCCTCTTCACTCGTACGCATATGTGACTGATACTATTTTCAAGGAAGCTGGTACACTGACTGTGATCTCTTCTTCTGCGACAGAGAAAGGAGGAATTAGACCCCAGTCAAATAAGTTAAACGCATACAATCATCGATCAGCAAGCACCCTGGTAATGCAGTCACAAAATGTTGCCAATTTTGAGACATTGTCAAATGCGTTCGATGCGTATAGATACTTGTAGGCAATTGTGTAAGCACGTAGAGGATGTTGTGAGTGGATTGATCATGTGTAGTTCCGTATGGTTGAATAATTAGCATTTTGTTAAGTTTTAACACCAGCTTTACTAGTATCAGCACGGATTTATACACAATTTGTCGTTGAAGAAGGCAATGACTTCTTGAAAAAAATAGATTTTTTTCTACAAATAAGTGTTTTGTTTACCAACATAATCTTCTTCTAGTTAGATAGTTTAGTGCGTTTATGTGATGACCTTTTCCTCACACTTCCTCAGGTTTGGTAGTAATAGTCTTAGGAACTAAATATACATCATTGCGCCTCCGGACGTCACATGGTTGCACTTATGGTCGATCGTAAGCAATCACACCGGTGTCCAAATATTGGTTTAAATGTGAGTACCCTTTCAGTTTAAATGCCTCAGTTTAACTGACTCAACCACGTTACGCATTTTGATTCGCTGGTCGAGATTTCTGTCGGAACGACATCTTCTGGGCGAACCGAGCGTTCGGTGCGGGTAGGTCCATACACGACAGCCCCAAGGGGATCTGAGCCTAGCTTCAACAACTATTTGCTTTGTGCGACATATTGTTCTAAATTTGAAGGGTGAATTTCGAGAAATTTTTCCGATACCTCTGGCTTAAGAACTGATGCACCAACGCAGACCAGGGAAAATAATGCTGGGACATAAAACTAACTTTAACCAATTTCGTTAAAATTCACGAGGTCTGCTGTCAATGGCTGATCCACTAAATGGTGCAGCATGCTCACAACTTTACAATGGTCGAGTAATACTTGACAGTTGACTGGGACAACGTTAACTTTAATGTTCCTAGTCGGGACTGGGAATGTAATACATTCTTGTTTAGTTATTATTTAAGACCCTGTCCTGAGAAGAATGAGGGCAAACGAAGCGATGCTGCCCTCAAAAAGGCCATACAACATCGACGTATTGGACAGAGCGTCACAAAGGGCAGCTATAACTTAGAGGTTGTCAAGAACTTCACTTAGCTCAGCTCCGGAGTAAATTATACAAATAACATCAGCGCCGAGATCAAGGATAACTCTTACTAAACGCTGTTTTCTTGGTGTTCAAGAGGCAATTGAGTAATAGAGCTCTCTCTCGAAGAATCAAGTTGACTCTATATAAGACACTGATCACCCCAGTCCTACTATACGTCGCGGAGGCATGGACAATCTCGAAAGCGGTTGAAGAAGTCCTTGGTCGCTTTGAGATCCCAGATCTCTCGTCCTGCGTACGATCTTTGGTCCTGTTTGTGTTGGTTGTTGGGTTCTGGAGGAGAAGATTCAACCACGAACTGTGTGGGTTGTGCAGCGACATGAGCCTAGTTAGGCAGCTACGGATCCAACGCCTACGGTGGCTAGGTAGAGCGTGTAGAACGAATGGACACCACAGCTCCAGCCCGAAGAATTTTCGAAGTCAAGCCTGTGGGTCAACGCAACAGAGTACGCCCGCGTTTAAGGTGGCGCACCCAAGTGGAGAAGGACCTCAACCAATTCGGTGTGCGAAACTAAGGGCAGTTAGCCAGAGTTCGCGCTAGTTGGAGAGGCTTGTTGGTTGAGGCCCAAGTAACCCCCGCCACACAAAGAAGAAGGAGATGTGCTAAGAGGCTACGTTGACGAATGACTATTTATCAATACCTTGCCAAAAATGTTGTCGAATGTACAGTACTCTAAGTTGAAGATATAAAATTAAAGTGACTGCAGAACAAAAAAAGAATGATTTTTTTTAATTAAGCCTCTCTAACAAATTAAGAAAAAAGTGAATTTTTTATTTAGAATTCCCACTGCAATAAAAGAATAATCAAGGCACAGTGTTAGTTCAATCAAATTAACAGAATAGCAGATTCCCATAGAAACAGCAAATACTTAAATACTTAAACGTTTGACGTTGAAGCACATTGGGTCCAGAAAACCAAATTAACCGCTCGAATTAGAATTGTATCCCCATTTAAATGCAATTTCCCAACCCTCTATCTTCTGACTGCAGTCGAACATCATCCACAAAGAGCAACGTTTTCAGTAAATTTAGTCAAATATTGAACTGATGCAAAATAAGCATTTTGGTTAACCAACAAATGCATACAAAAATAAAATCGATAATAGCCTCGGATGTCCATCCCTCAATTCTGTGAAGCCGATAAATTCTGTGGCCACACTCATTTGGTGGCCATATGTGGCGAATTCCGAATACTCTCATCGTGCCTGCTAACTGTAGCATTCTAATCTGATCTCTATATGTACATTTTTTTCAATTATGCTCAATCCTATACAGTGATGGGCGAAACATTTTTTATATTCTCAATTCAATCTAGTTTTTCTTTAAAAATACCCCACTTACTTGCCTATGTTTTGCCGTATTTCTTGTTGATGCCTAACTAAGAATAGTTTAATTTTTTCTTTATATTTATTATTTTTAAAGACAGCTGTCCGTACAAAACGATACTCTACAGTTAATTGTATTTTATCTATGTAAGTTTACATGCGTTTCTACACATGCCACGCATTCATTTTAATTAATTTTAGATTTTTGTTATATTTAGCTATTGCTCATTTAAATGTTTATACATGATATGTGTCCTTTGAGGGCACCTTTACCATCAAGCTTAGAATTTAATTATTAACATATTTGCAAGGACTGTAGCGCTGGAGATTGGCCAGGAAGCAAGCTGTTATGAAACCCAAACGAGATAGGATACGTTGTCTGCAACAAAACTATGATTCTTGGCCCGTGTAATGTATTGGATATTGGGAGGGAAAAGATTGGTTAGTTTTTCTGGAGCATGAACTGTGGTGAATTGTAAATAAAAGCAGGGGCTGCGGTAAGGAGAGCCCCTGTGAGCGTTGTGTACCCTACCAAGAGCAATACAAAATGCGCATTTAAGAAACGTCGTGGTCATTTCCGGTGTCTTTTTTATATCCGCTGTGGTGAAAGGTAATCAATTATTTTCCCAACAAACGGCGTAAATATCGAACTAAGAACCTTCACTAACTGTTTTGTGATTGGTTCACTCAGATCAGAAACGACTGCTAATTCTCTGGATTATCAAATATTTTTTGATGGTTACTCAAATGATTCTTTGAATAACTTTCAAAAAATCGTAAGTCTCTCTCAACTCACGACAAGCGAACTGCTTGACTGTCAGCTGTCAAAGATGGATTCAGAAAATAGAAAACATGCCACATTTTAAATCGTTCATTCTTTGTAGTGCTCAGACACTAAACATTGCTAACGAAACTGCTAGGAAGCTTTGGAATAAGACTAGGTCACAAGGCTGCCAAGGTCTCCGAGAACTTGGGAAGTTCTAAGGTTTTGTTGTCCAGACCTGTTGCAGTAGATTAAAAAGAGAGAGAGACTTATTTTGTGGATAAAAATGATCGTCTCAGGGAGGCTTCTGCAAAAATGGGCTCCTATGAGAGAGGCATAATGGGATTTCCCTCAAAATGACATTAAGTAATCAAACAAAACAACACTTATTGGACGAATGGGACAATGCTAACTATGCTTAATAAAGACTGGAGTTTTAGGCACTGAACTTCTTCTTACTACACCTCATATAATTGATAAATGGTTGAAATCAAGTGTACCGCGAATCTAGAAGTAGACAAATTACCAGGTGCACATGAGAAGGAGATGAAGGAAAAAAGTACAGCATGGTCCAAGTGCATTAGGCCATCTCTCTTAAATCCGACAAGAGATTTTATGAGAAAACACAAAAACGACGATACACTCCGGTAAACGCGAGCCAATTCGAGGTTTTGGTTTGGTCCGTGGACAGAAGACCTGCAATGCACTCTGAATGTGAGTGGATTCCCATTGAAGCTGATGGAGAAATACACCAGAGTCATGCTCACGAGTATCGGAAGGAGTGATACTGAGCTTTCCTGTACGATTTTTCAAGCTGAGAAAATTTTAAGCAGCTTGAAAGATCACTAATCAGGAAGACAGGTCTCGCTTTCAAAGTCAAAATACCTATTCTTAAATCAGTATTTTTTTGCAAGTCCAACCTACGGTCATGAAATTATGGTAATCACCGAAAGAGACTTTTTCGATACGGAATGGTTTTGTCACGTGACTCATCCCCATGCTTAAATGCATTTCCATCGGGTGAGAGGAATAGTCAGTCCGGCAAACTTAGAGTATTGCTGAATTAGATTTGGTGGCCAAGAATCGTATGGCCTGGGACTGGGCGTTCTTTACACTTTACCTTTTGCGAAGGTATTAGTTCCATATGTAAGAGTAATTATCACGATCCACTTCGACCTGAATATGCTCAGACCCCTTACCACCTAAAAAATAACCCTACCATAAAAGCTACACTTCTTCATTTCCACACAAGGTTCTTATAAAATAAAAACGATTAAAGTAGCTCGATCCCCATACTCTAACCAAACCTTAAATAAATTTCAAAATCAGAGCTGCAAACTTATTTCATTTTATTACTCTGAGCTGTTAAGGACTTTATCTACCTCGACTCCGGAGTACTCTGTAAGAATAGCATCAGTTCCGAGATCAATCGCAAAATAACACCCGGCCCTTTTTCTGTAGGCTCAAGAGGAGTAATGGAGCGCTCTCTCTCCAATTCGACTCTTTATAAGACACCGATAATCCCAGTCATGCTACACGGAGAGGTGGCATGGAAAATCTCTAAAGTGGATGAAGAAGTCCTTGGTCTCTTCCAGAGAAAAGTTCCACGGAAATCTTTTTGGCTTAGATGGCTCTGGAGGAGAAGATTCAACCACGAACAGTACGGGCTGTACAACGGCTTGAGCCTAGTCAGTCGTCTACAGATATCACGCTTACGGTGGCTGACACATGCAGAGCTTATGGACAAGTCAGCTTCGGAATGAAGAGTCTTCGAGTCTGAACCTATGGGGCAACGTAACAGAGCACACTCCAGTGGAGAAAGACACTCGGGCTCTATACCGGACTGCCATACAATGAAGTAGAAAAAAACAAAGGTATGAAGGGAAGAGAAATAATCTGGTAGGAACTTGCTTTGTTGACTTGAAGGTTTGGTTCTTTTCTTCGAACTTAATTTGATTCTCCTCGTTGAGCCGGTCTTATATCCTTTTGGACTCACGGAAACAGAACCATACTACCTTGGACTTAGTGACTAGTGTCCCCACTTCGGCGAGCTAACACAATCCTTCTCATAAAATTGTTACCTTTTTTCCGAGACCCAAAGTATGTATTTGCCGATAGAGGATATCTAATCCGACTGTGAGAACGTAGTATTCAATGCCATGGAGGCGAACTCATCATCACTACACGTGATAGCATTCGTCACCAGCAATTTGGTTTGATTGTGTGCTGTCTTTCGCGAGCAGACACTGATGTTGGCCAAGCTTACTGCTGGATCACAAGTCATTACCAAACAGTCGACTTGTCAAGTCGGGAACTCAACCTAGACACCGAGAGCAGGAGTCGACGCACCTCCTACCAAGCCAAGGCGATCATAAAGACCGATGAATTGCTAAATTAAATTGGCACTAGTACTGGTGTATTCCCTTTATATATCGCTCCAATCCAACAAGTTTATTCTTTCTCAGCTTTGAATAGTGGCGACAGAACGCTGTTCTGACGACAATAAAAAATCAACATATACGCGGAACTCTATCCCTCACATGCATCTCTATGCATTGCGTCTTCCATCATAATTTTGTCTGTTAAGTGATTTGTACGTTCTCCTAGCATTTATCACCAAATCAAAAAAAGTTCGCTCAGCAAAGTCATTTAAACATTCTGCAGACCTGAGCTTGAATAATCGTCTTTAGAAATACCTATCCAAGCCATCTTTCAGCGTAGGTCTTCGAGGGGATCGGAATATACTCCCTCCTCACTCGTAGGCTTGGCAGCTATCCAATTTGAAAATGAAAACCTAATTCCCTCTCATGCATGACTCCTATCCGCATGCGACACTCCCCCATTCCCTCTTCACTTATATTTGCAAAAAAACCTACCCCCGGTTCGCTTTGTCACACATCTTCAGCCATGCAGTATCCTCGGAAACATAATATGACCAGGCCACGTAGTGTAAGAAACCTTCTGACCGTGACCAGTATATGTATGTGAGCTTACCAACCAACCCCCAAGCTGTCCAGTCCTTGCGTATCCTTACACCTACCTATACACGTGAATGCGTCGACACAACATCATCGCCCTCTGCACTGTGTGTCCTCGTTTTCACAATCATTACCTGATTCTTCGTCGCATGTTTCATGCCACGAAGAAATGTATGCCATCTTACCCTCATTACTTAGAACACGATTCTTAGAGCACTAGTACTTATCCTACGCAGTTAGTTTGATAGCAGGACCACTCCTTTCATTGGGGGGATGGTTGAGCTATTGTTTTGCTATGGATGTTGGCTTGATTGTGTTGGCGTGCGTTAATTAATGTCATGTCTGCACTTGGCTCAACTTAAGCACGGTCCAGCTAACGTATGGCAACAATGAGAACATCAGGGATGTTAGTAATTTACAGCCGCTTAGGATGGAAATTGGTGAGTTGGCACTGCTGCTCTCGGGCCATATGACTTCGACTTCGGACATCTTGAATATGCTCAGCAGTCGGTGGGATTGCAGTTCGCTGTGTTCCGTGTTGATGTGATGACTGATGGTCTTCAGGATGTTTGTGCATTCATCCTGTAAATAGAAGTGTCGTAAAGAGGTGTCATGTTCGAACTTAGCTTGTTGAAGGCGTTGGCTTACCTTTTCTTTGCGAAGCAAGTCAATGGCCTTCAGTTTAGCATCGTGTGGTAGTCTTGCTGCTATGATTATATTTTCATCAGTCATGTTGAAGAGTGTAAGGGTGCACATTGTCTGTGGGAAAAAGGAGAAAGGTTGCATGATTCATAAGCCAAAAAGGAAAAATTTACAATATTTTATAAATTCTTGAGGGGCTCCGAAAATTGATTTGAACCAAATAACTCTACGAAAATCAGAACAAGCAAATCCTGGGAAAAGGCTTTAATCGAAACAACATAACTAGAATGTTGACGTTTACGGGACGAATCTCCCTTAAACTTTCTGAAAGTTCGATGCTGCACATACAATATAAGAAGAATAGAAACGTTATAAAAAAGCCATCAAAGAAGCTGCCACTGATGTGCTGGGGCTTACGAAACCTCTAAAGGGAAACCCATGGTTCGACGGATGCAGGTACATGCAGCCAAACAGCAAGCCTACAAGGCAACGCTGCATCGACAAACGACAGCTGCTCGTGAGCTCCACAAACAGAAGAGAAGGGAAGAAAACCGGTTTCTCAAAAGGAAAAAGAAAGAGAGCATGAGAAGCGTGATGGAGAGGTGTTACGACAGGAAAGAGGTCCCAAAGCTTTACCAAAATGTAAAACAAGGAATCTCATCGTAATTTGTCCGGTCTACAAGAAAGGAGACCCCTTATAGAGGGATCAGTCTCCTCGACATCGCGTACAGGATACGCTCTGCCGTTTTGTGCTAATGCCTAGAACCATTTGTCAACAACCTGATAGGTCCTTAACAGTGCGGTTTCAGTCCTAGAAAGTACACCAGCGATCAAATATTCACACTTCGGCAGACCGCGGAAAAGGCTCAAGAGATGCAAATCGACACCCACCACCTATTTGTCGACTTTAAGGCCGCATGCGATATGGTGCACAGAGACAAGCTATACAACGCCATGTCTAGTTTTAACATTCCTGCCAAGCTCGTCAGGTTGTGTAGTATTTTAATTAGGGAGTTTTTTTTAATTGGATTTATATGTTTGACTATGTGAGTCTCCACGGTCTCTTTTGAATAATTCCACCTACAATAGCCTAATAGCGCAAGGCAAGCCCATGCTCGTCAGCTTGAATGGTTTAAGATTTTACGTGACTGGGAATTATTTGCTGGGCACTGTTGATTTTGAAGACATGCACGTTCCGCATCCAAGCAACATATAAACTTACCAAAGACAACTATAGAAGTTGCAAACGTCTAGAAACATTTCTTTTATTTATATAGCTTTTTTTCCAAATGTGACTGGCGGCATCTATCCAATATTAAAATTCCCATTCACGACATCAAAGCGAATTTGGTTGAATTTGGAAACATTAGATTATGGTTGTCATAATTCCGAGTATTCGTGAGTAGAAAATCATATCTTCTTCATTCGCAACCAATTGGTGAGTTGTTTTTTAACATTGTGTTTAAAATTCACTAAAGTAACAACTTCTAAAGCTACACACAGCTATTGTTGTAACATACAAGGCAATTTTCATAATCCAATAAGAAGGCTCGGTTTGTTCACTTCCGAGAAACGCAAAAAATTGTTTCACTGGACTTACACGACAATTGATAGACATGTGATGATATTGATATTGGTCTTATCTAGTAAGGTAGAGACTGAAGTTAAGGTAAGCACTGAAAATCAAAGAAAGTGGAACAAACATAAATTCTAAGGGCTCTGATCTAAACAATTATTTGTTCTAGAAAAACAGTTGACAAAAATCAAAATGTCAAAAATGACAAGGAATGGTATACCGGTACGAAGTGAGCGTCAAAATACAAATGTCTCGATAGGGAACATTTGCTGTGAATGAGCCCTTATTTTTTTTTTTGTTTGCTATGACATTTGTGAAAAATATTTTGTTACATCAAGTCATTGAACAGACAAAATCATATTTTTTCATAGTGTTAAGAATGTCGAATTGTGTACCAGAAAGTGATGATTTGCGGAAAGCATTATTTTTTGTTTTCATTTGAAGAAAAGTGCAAAACATGCAAAAGATGGTTTCAACGGTTAAGAAATAATGATTTTGATGTGAGAAATGAAGAACGTGGAAAACCACCAAAAAAGTTTGAAGACGCCGAATTGCAAACGATATTGGATGGAGATGACACTTTGAGTCAAAAGCAAATGGCAGCAATGTTTAATGTTGCACAACAAACAGTTTCTGACCGTTTAAAAGGTATGGGAAAGATCCAAAGTGTGGAAAATGGGTGCCACATGAATTGAATGAAAGACAGATGGAAAACCGAAAAAACGCTTGTGAAATTTTGCTTTGATTGTTACTGGCGATGAAAAGTGGATTTATTTTAAGAATCCTAAACGGAAAAAATCATGGGCTAATCCAGGATAACCATCAACATCGACTGCAAAACCAGATCGATTCGGCAAGAAGACAATGCTGTATGTTTGGTGGGACCAGAAAGGTGTGGTGTACCACGTGCTCCTAAAACCTGGTGAAACCATTAATACTGATCGTTACAAACAGCAAATGATCAATTTGAACCATGCATTGATCGAGAAACGACCAGGAGACACGGCAAGGTAATTGTGCTCCATGACAATGCACCTGCAAACAAAGTAAAACCGGTTTAGGATACAATCAAAACATTTGGTTGGGAGCAGCTACCCCACCCGCCGTGATAAACAGACATGGCTCCTTCCGACTACCATTTGTTTTCATCGATGGGACACGATTGGCTGAGCAGCACTTCGATTCCTACGAAGAAGTCGAAAATTGGGTGTCTGATTGGTTTGCTTTAAAAGACGAGCAATTTTACTGGCGTGGTATTCACAAATTGCCAGAAAGGTGGTCAAAATGTGTAGAAAACAATGGCCAATACTGTGAATAAAATGTTTTTACTTTCCCATTAATAATTAGTGTTTTATTTTCAAGAAACGCTGATTTCATACTGGTATACCTGGAATTTCGTAAAAAGAAGATCAAGCGAAGAGATCAAACATAAAAATAATCAGGCAAGTAAAAGGAGGTTAAAACCAATGGGCCGAATGACGTCGAACGAGGGAATATGCATTTAAGTTTTCTTGTCCCAAAAGCAAACAACAGGCTGCAGTGATTCTGTAATAGGAAATCTTACGTAGAGTGCTCGAAAACTGCCATAAGTGATGACAATACAAACACCTTCAATAAAACAAAATTTTGAAAAAAAATTTGTGTAAAAAGTGGCGCAGAAAAGCACATCCTTGAAAGAATCCAATATACCTCACCTTCCCATTCACTTAGTGTGTGATTCACAAGCAGTAGCACTAAGATATTTGTTATGATTGTATGATTACACTTTGGGACATGCTAAAATTTTAAAAGAAGATATTACCTCCACTACCTCCACGACTCATTCATGAGAGATTGCGATGACTGGAAGTTGAATATCAACTTTCAGAAGTCGGAAACCATTCTGTTCAGGACTCCGTTGTATAAAACTTCGGCGGATACAAAAAAGAATTGGCGAAAGTTCTCTATTTTAGGACGGCACGGGCAACCACTGACGCAAAGGATTGTAGTCAGATACCTGGGGATCTGGCTAGATCAGTATCTATATTTTAACAAACATGTAGATGCTGCTCTAGCCAGGCCCGAGGCGCTTTCGCCCTTACAAAGAGACTGTTTTACAACAGCCAACTCGATGCGAGGGTAAAGGTAATCTGCTACATGGCCCTCATACGGCCAATGCTCACATATGGCTGTCCCGTGTGGTTCAACGTGAGTGCAAGCTTGATGGAAAAGATTCGGGTGTTTGAGAGGGCTTGTCTTAGGGCTTGCCTTCGCCTCTACAGAACACCAGAGTCCCAGTACATAAAATTCTACTCCAATGAGGTCTTATACAACAGGGCGAACCTGATACGAGTGGACAATTTCCTAGTGAAGTTGATTCGAGGTCACACTGCGAGAGCGATGAACTCGGTTAATAACTTGATCTCTGGGGCTTACTACCCCAATCCACAGTACCACGAAAGGGTACGTCACAATGGCTTCGTCCCTCCAGAAGCATTTCTCTATTTTGACAAGCACGGCCTGATACAAGATAAGAAGGCGGTACCGCTCCTGTTTCACATAGCCAGGTCAACTGTGGATGGGCGACTCAACCACGACCGTTCCGTTGCACAACGAGCTGAGGAGGGCCTCCTCCGGTTCAGTACAGCGATCTCGAGTCGGGATGTGCGAGATGTTGCATTGCAACATCGTAAGTTCTGGTGGCTTGGGAGCGAAAGAACTCCAGCGGCGAACCCTTTAGACCCTAGGTAGAAAGGGTAGTGCGTACCCCCATATGGGGCGCAGTCGGTCTTTGTCTTGCGGTGGGTGGGATTGAATTCTGGCAACCGCTACCTATGGCCGACTTGCATATCATAGGGTAGTCTTAAGTTAGTATGTAAGTTGTAAATATGAAAATCTTAAAAAATAAAAAAAAAAAATTTGGTATATGCATATGTACACTCGAGTGTACTTATGGGTATACCATTGTATATAGTTTAAGTACATACATATATATATGCACGTATAGTACTATATATGCATGTATATATGTATGTCTGTTTAGTTTAAGATAGTTTTAAGTTATTTTAAGTTAGTATGTAAGCTAGAATATAAGTTTTAAAAAAAGAAGTTCTGTTATTAAGTTTTTTGTTTACAATTTTCTTAATATTAAGCTTTACAGAAACAATGAATAAGTTCCATTTATTAATGTTAGATTAGGTCGAAAGACATAAAATAAGATTAATTAAGTTTAGCTTAGAGTGCCTGCTGAGGGCCAGTAAGTTAGAAATAGTAAAATTGTACGTCCAACTAGTTTTAAGCATTTTTTTTCTGTCTAGTACCTAAGTTTATTATGAATTATTAATAAAAATGTAGTAAAATGAATGAAATGACGCTTCACTTTCCATAACAAAACTTCGAAATATTGATACCTGATAGAGATCGGAGCACAGGCCGCTAAATACCCAAGACGGAAGATTGAGTAGAAAGCGGTGTAAAGGCATGCTCAATGTCTTAATTTAAATAAATCACTTTTTCTGCTTAATCACTGCCGTGTCTTTCGAGCGGAAATAATGACGATTAGCGAAGCCCTGTCCTGGTCGTGGTAGGATGTGATATCCAATATCATTGAGATAGTTCTCTAGAAACTCGAAGGTAGTAAAATGTCGCGCATCTCACGACGAGATATCCGAACAGTTTCACAATGTGCTGGGTTCCAGGCCATAGAGACATTATGAGATACTCTGAAGCTGACAAGCTCGCAAAAATCGTCACCATACTGTAAAATGATGGAACCTATTGTGACATGGTCTCAGTGAACAAGAAGTCAGTACCTGATGGAAGACATCACATGCCAAGACTTTAAGCTAATGTGGCCTTGTTTCGATTGAAAATGATCATATAGCTTGACCTACTTAAGGATACCCAAAAGTAGCACGGCAGTGGGAAGAATGTCCGAACGCTGCCTGTATGGTCTACGAGCAGGAAGACTGGAGCTATTCGCATGTTATTTTTTCACTAGCTGTCTACATGAAGAAGAGGAAAGTGTACAACAGGTCATCTGCAGCTGCCCTGCATTCGATAGGGCAAGCCGTAATCCAACCTATTGTTTAATAATCTAAGTGACTTTAGTGAAAAGCCCGTCAATTCAATTCTGAATTTTTCTGACCAAACTTTCTGGCTGTCATAGTAACACACGTAGCACATGGCTGGATTTCACAGCTGATTGAATGCCTGCCCTTGGTTAGAGGGGTCCGCGGTTCGAATACAAATTACACTTTTTTTCTGATTTTCAAACATGGTCCAGTCACCATTTGTCGTTGAGATCAAATTGTTGGCGCTGGTATCCCAATAACTTAACCTAACCTAACCCACATGACACTACAACAGGCCTACTATGGCCTAAGTGCATCCTTTAAAGCCACTTACTACCTATCTACCTAAATTTAAATAACTTGGTATACAGAAAATATACCACACTGAGCTATTCCTAATAAATTTTGAACTTAGACCTTTTACGTCCACAAACCCTCTTTCCGGAAAACTACCTCCCGAATTTAGTTGAAAGTCGCATCCCCACACACTGAATGGTCTTCTGCGAATTTTCATAGACGGATCCAAGAGCGCTGGGAAAGTGCAAATGGGGTCGCCTCGGAAAATAAGAATTAAAGTATATCAAAATGCCTTTCTGGAAATTTTAACTAAAGTCATGGGAATTTCCAAGTCTATCAAAATAGAGAGGATAAATAAGATTCATTTTTTGTGATAAAGATGAAATGCAAACTATGTCGCCACTGCTGTATATTGTGGCTGAAAAATGTCAACACCTGAAAAGTAATAACAAAACAATTCTCTTTCGAGAGTCCTACATTTTCCGGGAAGTCCAACCGACGCGACGCATCAATTCGCTGAATCACTGTGAAATATTCGTTCGCAACACCGAACCACTGCTCTCCTTGTCAACTTCTGTTCAACTGCAATCGTGAAATGAAACCACCTCAAAGAAGGGCACTTGTAAATTGCCACACGGGAAGCGAGTAGCGTCGGGAAACTCATTCACTTAAAACGTCTACCTTCATACCTAATGCACACATCAACATTTAATGGCATCGTCATCATCACCGCCCAGCGCTGCCAGTCTCATCTTGGTGCCACCCCTAAACGATAGCTTCTTGGCAGCACCACCACCCGTTACACAATAAGCACAACTCAAATATTTATGATTTATTTGATTAATGACACTGGCATGATTGTGCTCATAAATCAAAGTAAACATTACTCTTAGCGATGAGAGGCGCCCGGCATCCAACAGCGAGCAGACGAAACCAGGCAGACTCGGGAATCAGACGGGAGAAACGAAATAAGACACCGACGGTTTGAATACGGAAATACTTTACGAAACGAGGAAACCAGTTTTTGGCGAACGGAAGTGTGCCGGGTCTGTTCGGCGTTCGTAACGCTTTTCTGCTCGAGTTCATATCCTGATGGAGGAACACAACTCAAATCCTGACAGGCATCAAGGAGAGTTAGATTGATTTACCATTTGTAGATGAGTTAGTTGGCCTTCCTACGGTATCCTTTCTGTAATGC
Source organism: Eristalis arbustorum (assembly GCA_916610145.1). Taxonomy (NCBI): domain Eukaryota; kingdom Metazoa; phylum Arthropoda; class Insecta; order Diptera; family Syrphidae; genus Eristalis; species Eristalis arbustorum. The sequence goes on from OU744316.1 coordinate 66,062,217, forward strand.
ATTGTTTGTACACTTGGAGGGATGCACACTCGTTGCACGAAACGTACGTAAAGTGTGTAGTTTATTAAATTCGTTGGATGGAAGCTACGGATGCGACATGGATGGACTTTCAAGAAGTCGAGTGAAGAACTATTGGATGTTGTGTTGACCAAAACATGGGTTCCATTGAAATTGTGGTTTGTGGCAGACAACTACTTCAAAGGTTCTCGATAGTCGTGGGCTAGAGACAGTCTCTTGTGGTTGTGTTCGTCATAATGGTACGCTGCTATTGGGTTTGAGGATCGCGTTTGAGTTGATGAGGATGCGGAACGAAGAGAGAACAAAGACGACAAGAGCTTTAATTGTGCGTGGCATAATCTTAAATTAGCTAGGTGCTGGTTACTATTGCAGATCACATCTTTTGTTAAAGTTTTTCACAAAAAAAAAAAAAAACATATAAAATTCAGAAAAATGCATGAAATCTTTATTTGAATCGATAGTACGGTCCATATCATTTAATGATTGAAGATTATTTCATGCAAATGTTGACCTTGACTGCGCCTCAAATGGTCCATCCGCTTAGTCCAATTTTGACATACTCTTTCCAACATTTCGGCCGGTATCTCACGAATAAATGCTTCAATGTTGTCTTCCAATGCGTCAATTGAAGCTGGCCTGTCTGTATAGACATGAGCTTTAACATATCCCCACAAAATCGGCTTTAAATCGCACGATCTAGGGAGCCAATTGACCAGTCCCGAACGGGAAATAGAACGTTCACCGAACTCGCCTCTCAAAAAGCCTATTGTTGCGCGTGCTGTGTGGCATGTGGCACCGTCTTGTTGAAGCCACATGTCATGCAAGTCTTGCATTTTGGGCAAACAAAATTGAATATCATCTCACGGTAGCGCTCACCATTCACATTTACGTTACTATTCGCATCATCTTAGAAGAAGTGCGGTCCAATGATGCCACCAGCCAATAAACCGCACCAAACTGTGACTTTTTCTGGATACATTGGTAGCTCTTGCAATGCTTTTGGCTAATATTCACTCGAAAATCGACAATTCTGCTTATTTACGTACCCATTGAGCCAAAATGAGCTTTGACGGTGCACACAATGAACAACAAAAAGCTCACGATGAACTTTCTTAACAGAGCACGCATTTTGATAATAAAATTCAATCATTTGCAAGCGTTGTTCGTTTGTAAGACGATTCATGGGTAAATTATAGATCAAACTGAAGTTGACAGTGAAACAAAACAAGAAACGTGAGTCAGCTGTTTAAACCAGTGAAAGATAATAGCTAAAAAATCACTCTTTACATGCATAGATAGTTTGGGTATGACAAAATTAGAAAAGTGCGAACATTTGTATTGTTTCCTTTTCGTTTGGTGACTCAGGCAGTCGTCCGTACATATATGTTCGATTGAGACGTAGAAAAATATGAGTGGTTGCACCAAAGCAAAATATGAAAAATGTGTGCGTATGTATGGAAGTTACAACACACTGGGGGGATGGTTGATATTCACGACTACGCAATTTGAAATGGTTTCATACCGGATTGATGCAACCACCTTTATTTTGATAATTTCATTCCCGTTTAAGTCCGCGTGGTAACACAATGGGCCTACACTGGCCTAAGTGTGACTGCTCTGCAGCAGTCAGCCACTACAACCTAACCTAACCTTCCCGTTTAAAAAGTGCTCGTAACTTTCGAACCGTATGTCGTACCGACTTAAAAATTGTCACATTCAGCATCTAAATTTTAGAATGATTGTTGTTGATTTCAGAGCTCTGCGCGTGTAGTTTCGGAGTCTTTGTCGGTCTGACACACAAACTTTCTGCTTTATATATAGTTGAGATAATATTACTACTACGGCGCTTAAGCCCACAGAGTGCCTAGCATGCCAACAACCACTCATATTGTGCGTGCTATTGTGTGGAGGGTGGAAGGGACCTACAAAAACAGAATCAAATACGATTTATTTATTGAATCCATCGTACAATCCATCCGTCAAACTTGTCGAAGCAAGTTTAAGGACAGACTGCAACGTGTACCAAGTTACATCATTAAAATTGAATCTAAGTTGAGAGCTGAGACTCACTTTGACCCCAGTTTTGTATCATTCTTTTCCTACTTGTGCGCCAAGATGAGCTGTAATCATCCAATTCGATGTCCTTATAAAACTGCCAATATCGTTTAGGAATTTCTTAAAAACCACGAGAGATACAGAGTTCTACAAGTCAAATAATAGAGACTAGGGAAATGCTAATGATGGCGAATGGTTTCTTTTTTACCGCCCCACCATCAGCATATATTGTCATTGACGTGTCCCATTTTCGTGAGCTATTTTTCCAACGGGTGAGTGTCGAGGAGTGGGCGCTCCCCATATCAGTCGATTCCAGCATATGCCGGATATGTCAGTCTGACCGAAGTTCATTTTCTATACAGTCCTTGGGGAAATGACAATTAATGGAAGGAAAAGCTCTCCACATCCAGCTCACTCTTCGGTAATTTGTTTATAATGCTTGCATGGACTGTGGGAATGTTTGCAGTCTTTGCAGCAGACACATCCAATAAGAGGTCTTTCAGCGAAAAAACAGGAGATACATATTGGGTGTCTTGTGCCTGCGAGAAAAAAAAAAGAGATCTGAGATTCTGCATTCTGTTGACAAGCGGGCGGCAATTATTTATTTTAAGTTAGGTTAGGTTATTGGGCTGCCAGAGAAATTGCGAGCACAATTAGACCATTGTTGATGCATTGCAATAATCAGTGCCGTTAATTTGATCCCAAGTGCAAATGGTGATTGAACCAGATAAAAGCATATTAGCTCTTGCTCTCGCTGTTCACAAATTCCAATTTGTGACCCGTTGTGCTTGGAGTGTGTAAAATCAATTATGTCCGAATTGAAATGCTGGTAGAATTATGTTAACCCTCTGCGATTGACGTGGTAGTCCGAAAGACACCACAAAAACGAAAAACTTGTGTGGTGTCGTTATTTTTTAAATGTTTACTCTCGCGTTCTCAGTAGATTTCTGTAGTATGCTCATACGTGCGTTAGTGTCAGAGATAAAGTACTAGAGAGATAGCCGACTTCACAGCTGTTTGCCCCCTAGTCCTAGTAGGTTATTTAGTACTTTATTTCTGGTTAGTGTTACGGTAGCTGTCGTGGCGTGCGCATGTGGTTTTGAGCTAAGGGGAGTGTCTGCTAGTCCACCACGTCAGCATTAAGGTATGTGTCTGATGAACAACAACCTCAGTGTAAAAGTTACATGTTCATAGTGTCTCCTAAGCAATATATCAGTAAAATTGTTTTGTTTAATTAAATTCGTTGTTTGTTTCTTATATTGCTGAAGGGAGGACTGACCTACTTAGGTACTCTGAAGAAGAATAAAGCTGGGATCCCACCATTCTTCTTGCCGAACAACAATAGAGAATTGGAGAGTTCCCTGTATGATTCTACGAAAGACTACACATTGTTGTCAAAGCTGTCCTATTGATCTCTTCTTCCCACCATAATCAAGATATGGATACTGATACAAGAAAACCAGTAATGATTTCGGACGGAGGAATTGACGAAGTCGATAAGAAGTGCTCAATATATTCTTGTTGCCGCAAAACTCGTCGTTGGCCTATAGCAGTTTTTCAAAGAATACTGAATATGGTGAGCATAAGCAGCTTTGCAATTTATCAAATGGGTACAGACAGCTATGATAACATGAGAAGAGGAACATTTATTTTGAATGCAGCAAGAGCATTAGTGCTAGATCACATAAAGGGCTGTGCGTACAAAGAAAGATTGCCAAGAAAACTGCGGACGACGGTCAGTAGAGTTTTGGGTAAAGATCTTCACCCTCCACCACCAAGAACTCAATCAATTCCACCAAATGACTATACTCAATTTGTCCAACAAAAATGAAAAGGTTAATCAGATATTGTTGGTGTGATTGTGCGAACCCAATTTATCTTCAATGCTCTGAGCCACTTTGTGAAAACTCAAAAAAAAAAGAAACCAAATTCAATATGCGAATCTTTTTCATTAAATATTGCCCCTTGCAAGTTTTCAAATACAACATCAATCAAGTGACCAGCCGTGTTTTCCACCACTTTGCCAGTATTCCATACCGCATTCACCAATAGACTTATATAATCAGCGCCCTCTAATATGAACATTTATTAGCTACGTACTTAGGCTACATTCTGACAGCTCATCCGCGGGAACAGTTGTTGTATTGAAAATTTAAATTTGGTAGAAAGTTTAATTTATGAAATAATGTAGCAAATTATCAATTCCGCGTATAATTGGTGGTGAAATACCCGCAACAAGTATGCCAGTTTTATATTTAAGTGCCTATCAAGTTCTCAGAAGTAATATTTTACTTGGAATCACTAAATGAAAAATGTGCCTGTGTTTTGCTAAACAAAATGTTGGGTGCCGGGACACTGTGACATACCAGGAAACTGCAAAGCCGATGAACTCACCAGGAGTGGTACAATCTCATCCCTATCAATAGCAGCGGTACCACCTCCATGCCGATCGCTACAGCTTACCATCTTCTTAAGATTCACACCAGAGATAATGTAATGAAAGAGATGTTCATCTTTCCATTGGAAAACCCCTAGTCCACCACAAATCCACCTCAGATTTTAAGCGTTTCCGCTCTCAAGTCACTAATAGACCTCGGATTCTAAGCGTTTCCGCTCTCAAGTCACTAATACTACTTTATATATAGAGCACCGCCATCTTGCTTTTATTATCTGCCCCCAATAGTGTCAAAAATTTGCGAGATTGCCCATGATAATGTCAGAAATGGCCCCGAGTGGAAAGTATTCCAGGACACTGTTCGCTAAACTCATACTTTTTAAAAGGAATTATTGTAGCTGTTTATTAATTATTCATTATAAAAAGTCTTCAATAAATGCTAATCATTCTAACAAACTAATTGTTATAAATATATTGACGAACATTACGGTCAGGAAAAATGTGAAAACATTTACAAAAATACTACAATTTATTTTCATATAGTAGTAGTACGAATTGTGGATTAAGGTAAGACTAAAAGTTATGTATGTACGAAATTTGATCTGCTATGTACTGCTCGTTAAAATATTCGTCTGTAATCTTACTTATTTCAAAATTTCGGCCCCAAAGATAACGTTTATAAAGTGAATTAAATAGAAATAGAAATTACAGAAAAATTATCAAAATTTACAGCGGCCATGAATCTAAGAATCAAACAAGTTTGTCTATAAAAGACACACTTAAGATTTTAAAATATCTTGATGATGGTGAGACGCGGGAAACCATTTATGCGCAGTTTACTTCAAGCGCACCAACGCAAGCAAGGATATGGATACAAAGAGATTTCATTCATCAAATTTTTGGATCCACTAAACAATTCGTCTAAATGAAATCTTTTTTCAATTACCCGAGGTACGCTTCAATGCAAGACCCGGTTAATTGAAATTAACATTCTGTTTTTTTGTCATTTCATTTAAGCGGGTTCGACTGTATCAGGGGAGAGTAAAAAATGTCCCTACCCTGTCCATTTTAACCCAAGAAATGTCTATGGGTAGTTTTGGTTTTTTTTTGTGGTTTTCTGTCAAATCATTTGATGTGTCAATCTCGAATATAGTATTGGCGACTATTCAACAATTTTGAATTAGTTTGAGTTTATTTGAACAAGTAAATCAGAAAAATAGAAACCGAATAAAATGCCAAAAAACTCTGTTTTTTAATGTACATGTTTTGCTGTAACTTTTGATATATATCGTCTCTCACATCATACAGAAACCAACAAGCATAAGTTACACATTTTCGTTCATTCTGAGAGGTTTTTATCTCCACTTCTTAAAAATGACAGTCTTCAAAATTTGGTGCAGAAACTACGGGAAGAGACCTATTTTGTTTATCCTGAATTTGTTAGTTTTCAAATTTAACGTCTTTTTTAATGGAATATTCCAGCCTCATAATAAGAACATAATTCAATGCATTTTGCGAACATACACTTGTCTCTTAGTTTCCGTTTCTGTTATTAGGTGAATATTTGGCGTTCAAATTAGTGGCAAAGACGGAAATTCCGGATAATTCACTTCATCAACTGCTCTCATAAACTAATACGCATTTACATAAACACATTCACATTCACATTAAGCTGGTCGCGAACTTTACACGTATTCACAGACACTGTCTGTGAAACGGATCTGAAGGTGGAGGAAAACAGCTGTGAAATGTTATAAAAAAACGCTGTCAGATGAATCTGAGGGGCAAGAAACGTAGAAGTGGCATATCTCCTCCTTCCATTATCTCTGATTCACACAACACTATTAATGACAAATGGCTAGAATGCACCAACTGCCTTAAAACAAAAGAAATCTGGCCATCACTTAACCTAAAACGGTCACTTAGTCTACTTAGACTCAGCAAGCCCTCATTAAGGACCCTCATGGGAGTCATAACCGGGCACTGTGTAATTGGCACTCATGCTCGCAGGATGGGTGAACCATATAATGATTTTTGCAGAAGCTGCATGGATGAAGAGGAGGAAGAAAATACTCATCACCTTCTCTGCTCCCGTAGTGATCTTGCCAGTCGTAGGTTCCTGCACCTAGGCCTACTACTTCAGCGGCCGTAACGAGCTAAATAGTGCCAGCATTTGGCCAACTAAATCGTTTCATTAGCAGCTCCAACTGGTTCCCGCGTTAGGAGAAGTCAATTCGAGTGGCATCACAAAGGGGCTATTCTGGCAGTCGGCCACTACAACCTAATCTTTGCTAATTTGCTAGAATATGTTCATATATGTACATGTATGAATGGATACATTTTTCACGGCATTTCTTTGTGCTGAGCTAGTTTTAGTCAAATTGTGTAAAATAAACTTGAAATTCAACACATAATAGGCCTGTTCCCGTACTCAAAATTATCAGTACAGAATAGTACATAACAACACAAATTTTCGAAAGTCGTTTCCATTAGACATAAGTATAGGTTTCATGTCAAATGTGCGCTCTTTCGAGTCTGCTCTAGTCTGCTTATTTTAGCCCAAGAAATTTCTGTGGGTAGTTTGTTGGTTTTATGTCAATTGATGTGTGAAAAATTCGGGTTTTGGCGGTTGTTCAGGGTTTAAGTTTCTTATTTTTTTATTTTTTGAATTAGTATTTCATAAGAATAAAAACCAAATAAAATTCCAATAAAATTCAGTTTTTTTTATTTACAGGTTTTGTTGAACCTCTTGACATATGGCATCGCTCCTCAGAAGAAAAAAACTTTTATTTAAATTTTAAAATTATTTTAATATTTGAATTATGATATTTAACATCTCTTAGTCCAGAACCTGGGCACTTATAGACGACATATAAAAATAAATATTTTTTTATAATCAGACTCCACAAGGTTATGTATAAACAATATAATATAAAACGCGTGGCGCTGCAGCTACTACAAGGCCAGGGCATAGCCTCTCAGCAACCACTCGTGTTGTGAGTGTTCTCTCACTGACCTACAGCTTTATGCTGACTAAGAACGGCCAGTAAAATGTGAACGCCAAGCATTTCTTGGTCGTCACTTTGGTATTGTCGTCCAACCGCAACACTTTGTTATTGAAGAAGTTCGGAGAGA